>CM061142.1:715171311-715196309 GCA_030789695.1 Scilla litardierei | reverse complement strand
ATGGTAAATAGCCCATATCTCAAATTAATCCGTAAAAAGGTCCGTTGGAACAGTGAGATCGACATCTTCAACCGAAATATTAGAAAAGACAAATTAAGATCAAAAACTCTTATCATTTAATAAAAAGATCGCCATCATCAACTGGAAAATAAGAGAACCAGAAATTAGGCAACAAAAATCATATCAATTAATATAAAAATTCTTATCTTCCAGAAAATATATAAAATAGCCCCCCGAGCTCAGAAAAATACGCAAAATTTCCGTTGAAACAGAGAGATCCCCATCTTCAGCTTGAAAAATAAGAGAAGAAAAAATTAGGCTATAAAAATCATATCATTTAATATAAAGATTTATATCTTACAGAAAATGTAGAAAATAGCCATGAGTTGAGAAAAATCCGTAAAAATGTCTGTTGGAACTGGTAGATCACCATCTTCATCTGAAAAATAAGAGAAGAAAAAATTACGCTTTAAAAAATCATATCATTTAATATAAATATCCATATCTTGCAGAATATGTAGAAAATAGCCCGGAGCATAGAAAAATTCACAAAAATGTCCGTTGGAAACGTGAGATCGTCGTATTCAACTTAAAAATAAGATAAGACAAACTTAGTCTACAAAATCATATCGTTCACATAAAAGATCCTTATCTTCAATAAACTGTAGAAAATAGTTCCGAGCTTAGAAAAATCGGCGAAAATGGCCGTTGGAGACCGGAAGATCGCCATCTTCAACTGAAAATAAGAGAAGACAAAATTAGGCAACAATCATATCATTTAATAAAAATATATCTAACTTTCCAAAAATATAGAAAAATAGCCCCGAGCTCAGAAAAATCTGCCAAAATGTCTGTTGGAACTGGGAGATCGCCATTTTCTATTGAAAAAAATAAGAGAAGACAAAATTAGGCTCTGAAAATCATATCATTTAATATAAAGAACCATATTTTACAGAAAAATGTACAAAATAGCCTGTACCTCAAAAAAATCCGCACAAATGCCCTTTTAAACTGAGATATTGACATCTTCAACAGAAAAAAGAAAAGAGAAAATTCGGCCAAAACATCATAACATTGGTGTGAAGGGTTAAGGGCTAGCAAACCCCTAGCCTCATATATATATTATTCAATATGGGTGGATACTCAATAGGCCCATTGGACCCTATTCATAACACTTCCCCTTATCCAACCATCGGTGTATACTCAACATATGAATACTGCATGATCCATAGTTCTTATGAGAATCATAAGGGGTGGATACTTCCAGATCCTAAGTTAGGGATAACTGCCTCGTTAAAACCTTTAGCTATGGAATATGCAGTGGGAAAAACCAATAGCCGAGGAAAAAGAGTACAGTTCTCCATAACTTCCCCTATTAGTGGAAGTATTTAGTAGTGGATACTTCTGGATCCAGAGTCAATGAGATTGCTTCGTTAAAACCGTTAGCTATGGAAAACACAGTGGAAAAAACCAATAGCCAAGGAAAAAGAGTACACCATTCATTTGGCTCCCCATGATCTACACAAGCTCTAGGCTTGCTGATCTCCTAGGTAACTATACGTCAATATCTTACAATATTCTGAAAATAAGTACAAAGTACAAGACATCGCTCATCTATAGAAGTACCGCTCATCTATAGAAGTACCGATCATCTATACATGTATCATTCATATATGGTAGCTACTGAATCTGAGGGAGCTCTTCTAAGGTGGAGTGGTCTGCAGACTCGGTAGGTAACTCCACGTCTCTGACCCAGTCGTCACTATGTCTACGAGGTATTGTAGGACCTGGCTCTGCTTACTCATGATTTTCTTCTTGTATGATGAGCCTCTCAGGATGGTGGGATTGGTGTTGCCTAGGAAGCATGCTTTGCTGGTCTCCAGGAGTTGGTCGTTCTTTTGTTGTAGTCATCGCGATGATCTGTAACATGTATCTGCAAATACATTGAACATATATGATGATCCTTGACCTTTAGAGGTAGCACAGAAGCTACATATCTTTGGTTTAGTGGTGTGCTGCAGGCGCTGCACTGTATCTGGCTACCAGATTTACTGCTAATGCTCTCTAAAGTCGCGTGTAGTTGGCCAAATAAAGGAGTATACCAAAAACACTAAAGTAAGGCACTTCAGGACCTTGGATATCCTTGCCCTCTTCCAGCGATTGGAAGGAGACTAAATGTGCATTCATACAACCAGTAGATGTTTTAGTGGATTGCAATTGTCCATGTTTCTTTATCAACTTCGGGTGTATGAAGTTTAATGTCACATATTATTTTATCTTCGGGATGATAATTTCATATTCTGGATGATAATGCATCTTCGGTATGATGTTTTCATCTTCTGGATGATTATTCATCTTCATGATGATAATTCATCTTCTGGATGATGGTGTCATCTTCTGGATGATGGTGTCATCTTCAGGATGATAATTTCATCTTCTGGATGATAATTCATCTTCTGGATGATGGTGTCATCTTCAGGATGATAATTTCATAGGATAAATGTCCCAAAAATCTATCCATGCAAATAAGGAGGAAATCCGTAAGGGTATGTTGTCACATCATCGATAGCAACATAGCCCAAAATTGCCAATCACATGGTTTTCGTACTATGACCAAGGAGCGTGATGCATCAGTTTATATAATTTTGTAAGTGAGTCAAGCTCATCTTACTTGATTACTTACTGGTTTCAGTGAAATAAACCTCTAAGATATAGCATATTGCTTGTAGCATACGATTTTATTTATTTATGTTTATGTTCACAATACTCAGTTGGCCCACAGGTTTGATATCTTTTGATATCAGGACTTCAGGTCCAAAAATTTCACATTTCATAATTGAGTCCAGCTCAACTTATTATTGCCTCGTTCCACATTTTGGCCAATCTCTATGTTTGCTTCAGGAAACGAAGTGTGGAACGATATTTATCATTTAAATGGCAAAATGAAATGTGAGTAATTTTCGACAAGTGTGTTTTTTATCCAAACACCTCCCCCATGTACGTATATTATTCAATAATATTTTAATTTATTCCAGATTCATCTCTTCTAGTGGTTCTGGAATGGGAGAGTATATGGAGATGAGCTCACTTTCCTGTGGTGGTATTGCTTTAGGGTCTCCAGGAGTTATTCTCGTTTTGGAGCCTCGTGGTATGTCCTCTCATCCATTGAGGACATCCACTTCTGCTACTGGTGGATTGCATCCATTATATTTGGTATATCAATCCTAGCTGGATTTGTAGCAGCAGGGATGTGTGAATTTGACAATATTTATATTGACAGTAACTATATCTGATAACTATTTAACAGTTTCATAAGTGTGGATCTTCAGGATCTCATCACAATTTAATGATAATCAGATCATTGGTATTAATGTTTGAAATGGTCAAATTGTGCTTCATACTTACGGATGATTATAATATTTCTGTTGAACCTTATACTGGGAAATTAAAGATTTCTGAATGTGAAAGATCTTCAGGATCTCATCGAATCTTTAAAGGAGGGTCCATCAATGTACATCTTAAGAGAAGTGAATTTAAATGCTTCCCTGTTTGGAGTGCATTTTGATGGGTTTTAATGGTGATATGTGGATGTGTACACATCATGGCACAATCTGTAAGATGTGCTCTAAACGCTTCACCCGTTAGGGGTTCTCGGAAACTATTTATATGAGATGATGAGGCTCATATAAATATGTTCTAAGGATGCGTTTTGATGGTTTGCATTGTAATTGCATGTTCCTGTGTAGTCACATACAACTGGATTTTTAATGGATAAGTAATCCGTTTAAATCACTTTAATGATTTATTTATATAACCCATTTTAGATGTGAACACAAACTTCAGGGTGTTCGACATTATTTCGGTTGTAAATATTATTTGATTTCTCAGTGTTATCCAATGTTTCCACCATTTATTAATGTGTCTTATAACCTGTTAAAAGATGGACCATGGTTGGATAATAGGTTTGATAATAACCATTTTTAGAGGATGTATGGATGAGTACTCTTAAGTACATCACCAGCCCTATGTAGGGAGTGGATAAGTCCACTTTTATCCGTCAAATACTCTCAAGAGACCTAAAGGTCTTATTATGTTAATGATGATAGTAAATATATCATCTTAAATTCTTTTGAGGAAGTGAAGAGAGTCAATGTCCACGTGAATGGAGATGATCTCGTAATCATTTTTTCCTTTTGAAAGTGACAATGAAAGTTTCACCCATTTTGAAGAATCTTCGGGTTCGTCAGATTTATAGGATTAGTTAACGATGTCTTGCATCATCAATCCAGGGTGACATCGTTCCAAATTTGGTCGATTTTGGACACTTCTGGTGTTTCAAATTAATTCCTCTTTTCGAATTTATGTGGGACTTTTGAAAGTCCATTAAAATGCTCAAATTAATTGTGTTCGATAATAGGTGAATTGTGTTCTAAATGTGAAGGACATCTTCACATTGACTATTATGCAGATCATAATGGGACAAAGCTTTAGGCTTCATTGATTTCTTGAATCATTAATTAGGGATTTGTTTTGACGAATTTCCATCCAAACTTGGTAAGTTTCTTTTATTGATTTTTGAGAGTACTGGGTATCCTCATATAGAGTATTCAGATTTGCAAAGTCTGAATCTCAAGTAGACGTCCAAAAATAGTTTTTAATTGGAATATTATTAGGGTTAAATGTTTTTGATAGCATACGTCTGCAACTATACTCATTAAGAATTATTTTATGTCAACAGATTAAATTTGTTTTCAAAGTTTATTTGTCCTCGGGGAGTAGCTAGATATACACAAGGTCAATTGACTTTCGTCGTTTAGACTAGGTATGTATATATTTTTATATGGCATAAGTTAATGCTCCATTTATGTTGCAAAAGCATTATGTGTCTTATCAAAACTTCTGGTCTGATATTGGTTTGTCATTGTTTACTCCATGTCGAGGTATATCATATCTTCCATTTCTCATTTTATTCAGGACTTTCCATGTTTTCAGTCTTCCTTATTGTCATTTATAAGGAAGAATGAATATTAGTCTTACTAAGTAGACAAATACAAGAGAAAGGAATTAGTTTCTATATTTCCACTTTTCTAATTTATGAGAGACTTTTAAAAGTCTATTTGAATGCTCAAGTATGGTCTCCAGACCATTTTTATCGAGTCATTCAAGTATTATATGGATAGAGAATCATGCTCAAGGGGAAACAGATACGTGGCTACGAAATTTATAATTTCTCACTTATCTATTAAGCCACGACTTCGGGGGTACGCCTAAAATTAAGGCTAGATTCAAGAATTATACATTGTATAGTGAAATTATTCTAAAAGAGTTTAGCGGTGTTATGACAACTGCCGGTGTCAATATTGGTTTATAAAGACCATAGATATGAGAGATCTATTTACCGCAAAATGTGTATCTCTAAAAAGATCTCATAATTGATTTTCGCATATTCCATCGTATTTGGTAATTTTTATTTTATTTGAGTAAAAGGGTGTTGACTTTTGATTTGATTTGAACTTCAGGTTCAATTTGTCTAAGTAGATATGATGTTAAACTTTTTGAAATTATGATTGGTTTGTTGTCATAAAATATTGTCATATCATGAGCATGAGCATAAGCATTGACTGAGCATATAAGTGTGCACTATGTAACATTTAATGATGTCTCATGCACACAATATAAATCTTGTAAGCTAAAAAGGTATGCTCAATAAAATAGTTGAAAGAAACTAAATTATCCATGCAAACAATATCAAGCATGTGAGCTAAAAATGTATGCTCAGTTAACATGAATTGAAACATATATGATGTATATACATGTTATTTTTATATGTTGCAGGCATTCAAATAATTTCATCGCAGACATATAGTTATGCTACATGCATTAAAAATATATCATAGAGATTTTAGCATGCTAAATGAAATGTGCATCACAGAACATAGGATATGCAGCAGGCATATATAGTTTTCATCACAGGCATGTAGTTATGCAACATGCATTCAAAAGATTTAATCGCAGATATATAATTATGCTACAGGCATTTAAAGTTTTCATCACAGGCATGTAGTTATGCAACAAGCATTCAAAAGATTTAATCGCAGATATATAGTTATGCTACGGGCATTTAAATTTTTCATCACATATATGCTTCAGGCATATAATGGTAAACGGGAGAATTAATTATATGTCCCAAAAAGCCCCATATAAAATTTAGGATTCCCCGTCATACATGGCCATCCAAAGACCCTAATTAGGGTTTGGGTTAGTTTTCGCGTGATTAGTGAGGTGACGAGCGTTAGGGCCGTGAAGGGTGCACGAGGACGTGGCGGTGGCCTTCAGGGCCGCAAAAACCCCTTGGCTAGGATTTTGGGTGCGGGGGGACATGGCCGTCAGGGCTACGGAGCCCCCTCCCTTTACCGATGGTGATCGGATTTGTGGGGGGCCGCATCCAGCAGAGCTGCGAGCCTCCTTTGTCGGCGTTTATCGAAACATGGGACATGAAGGTGCAAGGGTTTTGCCTGGTCGTCAGGGCCAGCCCCACCTCTTCTGATGAAGAAGAAGTCATAGTGGGAGACGTTGTCTTCGGGGCAGCGGGCCCCCCTGCGGCGGGCGTGTCGGTGCAGGGGGTGCCGCCTTCATGGCGACGGAGCCCCTTACGGGCGGGTGGAAGGCGTATAATTCAAAAAGTCTCAAATAAATAAAGAGAAATGATATGAGCCAGCCTGTTAAGGTATATCTAGGAATTATCCCTTAGACCTCTCATCTCATGAGGGTTTGGGGCTTCCTCAAGGTGATGTACTACTTTTAGTACTACAAATTAATATTGTAACACATGGATCCTAAACATGAGACTACTTGTTTGTATAAACAAGCATGCACCAAAAGAATTTTACAGCATTAATACAGTTAAATAATTAATTCGTGTGTTGCACATGTAAGACAAGCGACGTAGATTGTTGCATCGTTAGGCAACTTGTAACACAAGAGCCTATCAAACAACATCTGCTTATTAAAATATCGATGAAAAAAGAGGAGTCCCTCCGTGTATTGAGAAAATATCTCCATCATCTTAAAAATCCGATATTTGTTACAAAATCCAATTTTTATTTTTTTAATCAATGTTTTTGTCATAAAAATTTGATTTTTATTTTGTAAAACATCGATTTTGGTCCAAGATTTAACAGATCTAAACATATTTTACAAAAAAATAGGTTTAGATCGAGTTTTTGTGTGATTACCTCTAGATCCGTTCTCAAGATCTAGCAACGTTCGATGAAGGATGCCCGAAAAAATCCGGGTCGTCTCGCGAAGCGTTGCATTACGAAAAAAATCATTGGAGCTTCCGCGGGCCGCCTCCCTCTCACGAGCCGTCGTCTTTTCCACGATCAGTCGGCCGATAACCTGTTGTGAAGGGTTAAGGGCTAGGAAACCCCTAGCCTCATATACATATTATTCAATGTGGGTGGATACCCAATAGGCCCATTAGACCATATTTATAACAAACATTTAATAAAAGGATCCATGTTTTCCAGAAAATGTAAAAAAAAATAGCCCCAACTTAAGAAAAATCTGCAAAAAATATGCATTGGAACCGGTAGATTGCATTCTTCAACAGAAAAAATAAGAGAAGAGAAACGTATGCTACAAAAATCATATCATTTAATAAAAGATCCATATCTTCCATAAAATGTAGAAAATAGCACAGAGCTCATAAAAATTGGTAAAAATGTCCGTTGGAATCGGGAGATCGCCATCTTCAATTGAAAAATACGAGAAGACAAATTTAGGCAAAAATCATATAATTTAATAATAAGATTCATATCTTACAGAAAATTTAGAAAATAGCCCGATGTAAAATTAATCCGTAAAAATGTCCTTTGGAATCGGGAGATCACCATGTTCAACTTAAAAATAAAAGAAGACAAAATTAGGTTATAAAAATGATATCATTTAATAAAAAGAGCCATATCTTCCAAAAAATGTAGAAAATAGACTCGAGCTCAAAAAAATATGCATAAAATATCCGCTGGAACAGGGAGATCGCCATCTTCAACTGAAAAATAAGAGAAAACAAAACTATGCTAAAAAATCACAATAAAAAATTCAGCTAAGTAAAATCCGCAAAAATGTCCGTTGGAATAGGGAGGTCGACATCTTCAACTTAAAAAAAGAGAATACAAAATTATGTCAAAATCATATCATTTAATAAAAAGATACACATCTTCCAGAAAATATAGAGCTAAGTAAAATCCGCAAAAGTATCAGTTTGAATCGGGAGATTACCATCTTCAACTGAAAAATAAGAGAAGACAAAATTAGGCTATAAAAATCATAACATTTAATATAAAGGTTCATATCTAACAAAAAATATAGAATATATAGACTGGATCAGAAAATATGAAAAACGTCCGTTGGAACCGGGAGATCGCCATCTTCAACAGAAAAATATGAGAAGAAAAATTAGGCCAAAAATCATATCATTTAGTAAAAACATCCATATCTTCCAGAAACTTTAGAAAATAGCCACGATGTCAGAAAAATCTGCAAAAATGTCCCGTTGGAATTGGGAGATCGCCATCTTCAACTAAAAAAAATAAGAGAAGACAAACTTAGTCTTTAAAAATCATATCATTTAATAAAAGATCCATATCTTCAATGAACTTTTGAAAATAGTTCCGAGCTGAAAAAATGCAAAAATGTCCGTTGGAACCGGAAGATCGTCATTTTTGACTGAAAAATAAGAGAAGACAAACTTAGGCTAAAGATTCATTTCTTGAAGAAAATTTAGAAAATAGTCTGGATATCAGAAAATCCCTAAAATTTACCGTTGGAACTGGAGATCACCATCTTCAACGAAAAATAGAGACAACCAATTATTCCAAAAATCATATCATTTAATTACAAGATCTATAACTTCCTGAAAATGTAGAAAATAGCACCGATCTCAGAAAAATCCAGAAAAATGTCCGTTGGAATCGGGAGATCGCCATCTTCAACTTAAAAAATAAGAGAACACAAAATTAGGCTATAAAAATCATATCATTTAATATAAAGATTCATATCATACAGAAAATATAGAAAATAGCTCGGAGCTTAGAAAAATCTATAAAAATTTTAGTTGGAACCAGGAGACCGCCATCTTCAAGTGAAAAATAAGAGAAGACAAAATTAGGCCAAAAATCATTTCATTTAAATCAAATCATTAATACAAAGATCTATATCTTCAATGAACTTTTGAAAATAGTTTCGAGCTGAGAAAAATCTGCAAAAAAGTCCGCTGGAACCCGGAGATCGACATCTTCAACTAGAAAAATAAGAGAAGACAAAATTGGGGTAAATCATAGCATTTAATATAAAGATTCATAACTTGCAGAAATTTTAGAAAATAAACCGAAGCTTAGAAAAATCCCTAAAATGTCTTTTGGAATCGAGAGGTCGCCATCTTCAACAAAAAAAATAAGAAACGGCCAAATTAGTCCAAAAAATCATGTCATTTAATAAAAAGATCTATAACTTCTCGAAAATGTATAAAAATAGACCCGAGCTCTGAAAAATCCGCAAAAAATGTCCGTTGGACCTGGAAGATCGTCATTTTCAACTGAAAAAATAAGAAAATACGGAAATTAGATAATAAAAATAATATCAATTAATATAAATATTATATCTTACAGAAAATGGCGCGGAGCTAAGAAAAATCCGCACAAATGTCCGTTGGAACTGGAAGATCGCCATTTTCATCTTAAAAATAAGAGAAGACAAAATTAGGCCACATAATAGATAGAATCATAACTTCCAAAAAATGTAGAAAAATAATATCTAGCTCGAAAAAGTCCTAACAAATGTCCGTTGGAACCGAGAGATCGTCATTTTCAATTGAAAAAAAGAGAAGAAAAAATTAGGCGAAAAAATCATATTTAATAAAAAGATACATATCTTAAATAAAATTTAGAAAATATATTTTAGCACAGAAAAATTCGCAAAAATGTCTGTTGGAACAAGGAGATTGCCATCTTTAGCTGAAAATAAGAGAAGACAAAATTAGGCCAAAATGATATCATGTAATAAAAAGTAACATATCTTCCAAAAAATATAGAAAATAGACCTGAACTCAAAAAATCAGCAAAAATGTCCGTCAGAACAGGGAGATTGCCATCTTCAAATGAAAAAACAATAAGAAACGACCAAATTAGTCCAAAAAATCATGTCATTTAATAAAAAGATGCATAACTTCCCAAAAATGCATAAAAATAGACCCGAGCTCTGAATAATCCGTAAAAAATGTCCGTTGGACCAGGGAGATCACCATTTTCAACTGAAAAATAAGAGAAAACAGAAATTAGGCAATAAAAATCATATCAATTAATATAAAGTGTGACGCTTCCGATAAAGCTCGTCGCCGAAGATCACAAACATCAAGGCATGTCTTTCAATCGTCCGTGCTTCTAGCCGATCTCCGAGCAAGGCCTCGGTCTCCAAGTATGTTATGATCGGGCGCATCCATGTTGGTTCATGGTCGACGCATAGCAGCTCGCCTTCTTCAATACTTGGTGTCAGCAGGCTCTCGACGTAGATGGCCTTTCCTATCTCGGTCGAAGAAGAAGATTCCAACTTTGAGAGTGCGTCGGCACAGAGATTGTTTGATCGGGGCAAATGCTGGATCTCCGCACTTCTGAACTTTTGAAGCTTGGCCCGGGCGCACTTTAGATGACGCTTCATCAGGTCCTCCCTAGCTTCAAGCTGCCTTGTATATGTTGGACAACGAGCCTCAAGTCGCTAATCAACAGCACATTTGTTGCCCCAAGTGCTCAATAGAGTTTTGAGGGTGGCCTCGTACTCCACCACATTGTTGGTCGCTGAAAAATTGAAGCAAAGTGCATACTCCAGCAAGCTCCCTTCGGGGGTCTCTAGCACGATGCCGGCTCTACTCTCCAAGCCTATGGCCTATCCATCTACGTGGATGATCCATCGCCCTCCCTTGGATCGGGGGGATGTTGAGAGGGTGTCCTTGATGGCGGGCTTCTGTTGTTCCGTGCCCGGCTGTACATCAGGCAAAGCTCCAACAAGCTCTTCGACCGTGCATTCTGCCACAAAATCTACCAGTGCCTGACCCCTGATCGTCGCCGTGGGCTTGCAGATGATGTCAAACTCGCTAAGTTTGATGCTCCAATTCAGCATCATGTCCGATCTCTCCAACCTCTTCAGATTCTTCTCGAGCGACGAGTTGGTGTAGACCAGGATGGTATGCACCTTGAAGTAAGGTCGGAGCTTCCTCGCTGTCAGGGTTAAGCAGTAGGCAAACTTCTATATAGGGCCATAGCGGGTTTCTGCCTCCCGGAGCACTCGGCTGGTATAGTAGACCAGCCTCTGGGTGCCTACATCTTCTTTGATTAGGACCGAGCTGACGGCCTCCTCTATGGTGACTAGATGAGGCCAAGCCGCTCTCCTTCCTTCGGCTTTACGAGCAGCGATGTGCTTTGCAGATAAGATTTCATCTCGCCAAAGGTTTGGGTGCAAGAGTCGTCCCATTCGACTTTCTTCCTCGCCCATTTCTTCATACCGAGGGCCTTCCACAAAAGAATGGGAGGAACCTCTCGGTGGACTTTGACAGGAATCTCCTCATTGCGGCGATCTACCCATTCAGCCTTTGTAAGTCTCTGATCGTCCTCGGCTCACTCATGTTGATGAGGGTAGATATCTTGTCAGGGTTTGCCTCAATTCGCTTGGCGATCATTACGCCTAGGAGAATAGCGTCCTGACCGACGGGGGCTTCTGCTCCGATGTAGGAGTTCTTCTTGTCTCAGGGTCCGTGACCTCCCGCACCGATGACTTTCAACAACGAGATTTGGCATATGGAAATTTTGTACTCCCTGGGCTGCCTCATAGGGACTCCTCAGCTCCTCTCTCAGAGCATCTCCCTCACGGTGATGGTCAGCTGTCATGGTTAAACAGCATCTTCCTCGCCGATCTGCCTTTGTCGAGCGGTAAATTCCTATTCAAACTGGGGGAGGAGGTCCTGCCTCACATTCGGGGGTCTAGGGGAGCCTTCCGACAGAGGGGGCCCCACGGGTCTGGCGACGACCCAGTCTTCCATCATCTTGGTGAAGGCCGCGAAGTTTGCATGGACGTTGCGTACCGCGGTCTGTATGATAGCCGTCGACCCCGCAATGGGCAGATCAAGCAGGGGGTCCTTTCGGGAGAACAAGGCTCCTCGGCCAAGGGCGACCTCAGAGTGTTATTAATTAGTGTGTCGAGTCGTCACAGCTTTCTTGGAGGTGGCGGTGGGATGATGTCGGGTGACTTGCAATGGCGGGAATTGTTACGAGTATGTGTGGAGCCAGACATGAGTTTAACCCTTCGTTTCCACAGACAACGCCAATTATTGCTGGTCAAATCCCCCTAACAATGAGATTTAAACAAAGGGGGATCAAGGGTGCGGTGATTACATGTTAATTGGGTCTTAGTAGAGGCTAAACGCCAGATTTAAGATCGCTCAAAGGTCACCGACCACTTGGAAGAGTGGCTGATCTTCCGGCACAACGAGCAGCTCGTCAAAAAGCCTAGGTTGACTGTCAACCCGTGGCCTTACCGATGGTAAATTCAGTAAGCGACTTGTTAAAAGGAGGCGGGACACGCTGGCCGATCTTAGTGTAGAGCGACCTAACGTGGCGAGCTTGCGTGGAAGGCACAGATATATGGACGATATCCAGCCTAATGTGTAAATGAGAGTTTTTTATTTCTACCAACCAACCCCCTCGTTGATGGCTAGAGGGGGGGTATTTTTAGTGGGGAGAGTCGGTTGATCACCGTCCAATCAGCTGTTGCTTTTGCTTAGCTACGGTCCAGTCAGCGCTTTGCTGGAGTATTAATAGGGATGTGATGGGTTTGCAAGAGTGTCAGAGATATTTTAGCACCACCTTAATCGGGCATTAATGGGGACACGACGAGTGACCTCCAGTTCTCGTCTTTAACCTTGGGTATTAATTGGAGGCGTATGTGGCCCCACGTCACTTGGTCAGAGATATTTATGGGCTGCCTGGTCGTCGAGGGTTGCCCTTAGAGAGAGTCAAGCTTGCACCCGAGCTCGGCATCCCCAGCTTCCTCCGGTCGACCCTCCTGCCTAGGTCGTCAAAGCGAGCTTTACCGTGCCGATCGATCTCTACGCTTGGCTGGCGAGCTTACCGCTTGACTAGTTGAGCAAGCCTCTCTCTCTATTTGTAGGATGAGCTTGTCTATCAGCCGGGCGAGCGGTGGGCTTCTCATTTGGGCTCGTTCTTGTTCCGGCTAGCATATTCACTTGGGTTTCAACTATTTGGGCCTTCATTTTCTAGGCCGACCATCAGGTCGCAACAGTTGTAATACGCAAAGTTGTAATAGGGTCAGCTCCTTCGACCACTTTTCTGCATGCTATAAGCAAACGTTGTAATTGATAAATATTACAAATTTTTTGAAACATTGTGTAAACTTCTATTACAATGTTTAGAAAAGGTTGTGTATAAAGATATTACAACTTTAAATAAACGTTTTGTAAACTTCTATTACAACTTTTAATAAAGTTGTGTAAACTTTTATTACAACGTTTATAAAAGTTGTGTAAAGCAATATTACAACTTTCTTTAAAAATTGTGTAAACTTATATTACTACGTTTATAAAAGATTGTGTAAACTTCTATAACAACTGGTTTAAATTGTTGTTCAAAACTCTTTTATAACTTCTATAAAATGTTGTCTAACAGTTATTACAACTTCTATAAAACATTGCAGAAAATGTAAAAAATTAAAAAAATATGCGGCTGCAGTTATTCCAAATCTCCCTGTAGTAGTTGTACACATCCTGATGAACACACACACACACACACAATATTATTCAAACCACATTCATTATTCATTGAGATAACACAGTTTTATTTCCTCATCTTTTTTCAAAAACTAAAGCGACATAATTTTTTTACAAAATTTGCTTATCATTGCTGATATCATACATAAGTCAACTAACTACATATGACAAACAACTGTTGACATAGAGTTACAACAACACTCATGGCTGTGGTGGATACAACACTGTTCCTCTCAGTCATGCCCCTTCGTCGTCGACCGACGGTGATGGACGTAGCACAAGCTTCCTCTCTCTACCAGTAATCCTCATTCATCATCGGCCTCCAAAACCCAGACGTAATCATCCCTCATGGTGTACATGTGAGCCGTCACAGACAAAGACCCGCTCAGACCCATGAAGAACGTCTGGTTTCTACAACCGTAAAAATTAGTTTCTGCAGTGCAACAAACATTTAATAAGCGTGTGTTTTTTGTGTGAAAACATTATAAAAATAATTAGAAAAAGAACATAAACCATAAAAAGTAGTTTTTATATATGTTGCCCTACATATCATGTGACATTCCACCTTGCCTAACCCAATTCGCTGCCCGGGCTGCCTTTGCCCTCGCCTAACCCACATAATGTTAATACTTCATGTGCAACTAGACGACTCTGCCCATAAAAAGAAAGCGATTGTTTTTTCAGAATCGCATTGGTTTTTAGTAATACAATCTCTTCAGTCATGAAATTCTCACCGCCATTCAAGTTTGGTGTGGGATCAATATGCAGATCAGTTTGGGAGGTTAATTTTCAATGCAATCTTTCGAAACTTAATTACCCCAGGTCTATAAGCTAGTCATTGTCATTAGAAAATGGGATGCATGTGTTTATGCATGTCCGTGCATGTCTGTGCATGTGTGAGATAGAGAAAGAGAGAGATTTACCTCTTAGCGCAGTACAAAAGGTAAAGAACCAATAGACCTATTTGTCATTAAGAGGAATGATACCAGCCCTTTTTCCATCTGAAAGGAATTGGTGGACCCCTTTCTTCATCATGTGGCCTTCTGATAAATAGACAATCCCTGGACAGCTGACCTGCCAGAACTAATGGGATCTGCAAGTCCCGATCATTGAGCCACCACGGATTGCATTCCATCACACCCGAGTAATACCTTTGGATCACCAACAAAACATTTTTGATGAGGGATTAAGCATAGAAGTAACAAAAGTGAAAAGGGATAACTGGAAGGTGAATAGAAGTCTTTCAAATCTTAAAAAATAATAAACATAAAAAAGAAACAAAGCAATTATCTAACCATATTTCATGTTTTATATACACAAGTCACATCAATTCACATCACAATTACAGACTTTTAACTAGCATTCGAAAGCTTTTTTGTCGACAAACTATCATTTTCCAAGTATTTACTATCAATATTGCAAATTATGTGCATATGAGTCAAAGCATAACACATACAATAATCATTGTCACTTGTTCAATGCTCTTTTTCTCCCCTTTTCAAAAACTTTTCTAAACAATGTATTGCATTTAACTTATTCTCATGGGTCTTAAGGCCAGCAAAATATCACAGTGTTGCAAAGTTGATTGGTAGAAAATGATCCAGTCGGGGGAAAATAGTTTTAAAACAACAATTCAATATCTTCCATATGTGATTGCCCAATCTTGTTGAGATACCTTTGTTCTAATAACGGTTCCATCCTCTAGATGCAAACTGATAAAAGATGATGATTCTTTTAAGAATTTGGTCCTGATTAAAGCAACTTTGGATGAAAAGCCATTATATGTACTTTTCAGGTAAAAACCAAAGAATAAATGAGCCATGGCATACAATATCCTAGAAACGTTAAAGCATCTATTTAAAATAGATTCCTAATTATATCACAAGTGATTCAGTACATTCATAGTCTGCCCAATAACAAGCATGTGCTACACAGAATGTGCAAGCATGTTGTACAACTGGGCATCAGCTAGAAAATAGTGATGTCCCAAAACTTGCACTGTATATGAGAAATCAGTTATGCATGAAAGATCAATACATGGCATTCTAGAGCAATGGAAGAGCACTTGTTAAAGCATGAAAAGTTATCAGCCTGTGAAAAATTGAGTGAAGGTTGTGCAGAAGTATAAATCACACCAAAAATTTGGTTACGCGACACCTATATCTTTTGAGGAAAGGAAAACACACACATTTTACCACCAATTTTGCTAAAAAACATTCAGATAGGCTTCATAATATTTTTGGGATAAACAACTTGATGAAACTGAGAATGCAAATGCAAGAACTTCCCAAAATAACCAAGCAATTCACAAAGCAAAACAATAAATACTTGACCACAATCCTCCACAAGCCCGAAAACCCCATAAGAATCTGCAAGCTCAATCCTGTGATAAGGGTGCCCTGTATTGTCATCATAGTGTACTCACATCTCTAATACATGAACCCAACAAATAAATCGAAATTTGAGTGAAGGTTGTTCAGAAGTATAAATCACACCCCAAATTTAGTTATGTGACTCCTATATATTTTGAGAAAAGGAAAACACACATTTTACCACCAATTTTGCTATAAAAACATTCAGATAGGCTTCATAATACTTTTGGGATCAATAACTTGATGAAACTGAGATTGCAAATGCAAGAAATTCCCAAAATAACTAAGCAATTCACAAAGCAAAACAACAAATACCTGCCACAATTCTCCACAAGCCCGAAAACCCCACAAGAATCTGCAAGCTCGATCCCGAGATAAGAGCGTGAGTGTTGGCGATCGCTTGAGTAGAGCGCATGAAGAGGGCTCCAGATGGGCTTAGGGGGGAGAAGATTGCGAGCTAGGGCTGGGGGGAGAGATTGGGAGCTAGGTCGAGTTGGGGCTAGGCGAGAGGGGAGAAAGAGAGGAGCAACACTTTGGATTAGGGTCAGCCTACTAGAGTAACTTGCTAGTGTTTTATTTTCCTCTATCATGATCTCAAAATTGTTAAAGCGGTCTTACGTTTGCACTTTCTCCCCCTCTTCCACATAGTCAAATTCCCTCTTACTTTTAAATTAACGTTTAAATAGAAAAAAAGGATTATTTGGAAAAAGCATTGACGACAAAGTACGGTGCATGTCTTTTTATAATGTTGCTAACCTATGGATCTGTCAATTACGGGCCACATGTAGCATTAGACAAAATTTTTGTCTCATGCACAAATGAACCCACTTTCTTCTTTTTAACCATTTCATATTAACTTCTCATGACTATCAAAAAATGGCCATGATAGAATTTTTTTCCTCAAACTTAATGTTCTAACCATATATTTTAGCCAAATAAAAAAATTGTTCATTAGCAATAGCTAATAGTTATGGTGTCAAAATTAACATTTACAACTATTCACGAAAAAAATTTGTAATAACCATTTTTTACAACTATCCACGAAAAAAGTTGTAATAAACATTTTTTACAACTTTCAGAGAAAAATAGTTGTGGTGTCAAAATTAATATTTACAACTATTCACGAAAAAAGTTGTAATAACCATTTTTACAACTTCCACAAAAAAGTTGTAATAAACATTTTTACAACTTTCAGAGGAAAAAAGTTGTGGTGTCAAAATTAACATTTACGACTATTCACGAAAAAAGTTGTAATAACCATTTTTTACAACTATCCACGAAAAAAGTTGTAATAACCATTTTTTACAACTTTCAGAGAGAAAAAAGTTGTGGTAAACATTTATTACAACTATCAAAATACAAAAGTTGTCCTATAGAAGTTGTAAAGGACTAGTTTTGTTGTAGTGTAGCTTCCATAAAATGTAGAAAATATCACCGAGTTCAGAAAAATCCGCAAAAATATTAGTTGAAAATAGAAGATCGCCATCTTCAACTGAAAAATAAGAAAAGGAAAAATTAGGCCAGAAATCAAATCATTTAATAAAAAGATCCATATCTTCCAAAAAATTTAGAAAATAGCCCCGAGGTCAGAATAATCCTCAAAAAATGTTCGTCGGAACTAGGAGATCGCCATCTTCAGCTGAAAAATAAGAAAAGACAAAATTTGACCAAAAATCATATCATTTAATAAAAAAATCATGACTACTCAAAAATGTACAAAAATAGCCCCGAGCTCAGAAAAGTCCGCAAAAATGTCTGTTGGAACATGGAGATCTCCATCTTCTGCTGAAAAATAAGAGAAACCAAAATTATGCTGAAAAAATCATATCATTTAATATAAAGATCTATATCTTATAGATAATGTCGAAAATAGCCCGGAGTTCAAAAAAATCCGCACAAATGTAAATTGGAATCGGGAGATCGCTATCTTCAATTGAAAAAAGAGAAGACAAAATTGGGCCGAAAAAACATATCATTTAATTAAAATTTCCATATCTTTAGAAAAGGTAGAAAAATAGTCCCAAGCTAAGAAAAATCCGCAAAAATGTCGGTTGGAACGGGTAGATCGCTATCTTCAACTGAAAAAATAAGAGAAGACAAATGTAGGCTATAGAAATCATATCATTTAATAAAAAGATTCTTATCTTTCATAAAATATAGAAAATAGCACCAAGCTCATAAATATCAGCAAAAATGTCCGTTGGAAGTGGTAGATCGCCATCTTCAACTAAAATATAACAGAAGACAAAATTAGGACAAACATAATATCATTTAATAAAAAGATACATATATTCTAGAAAATTTAGAAAATAGTCCCGAGGTCAGAATAATATTCAAAAATGTCTGTTGGAACCGATCGATCGTCATCTTCAACCGAGAAATAATAGAAGACAAAATTAGACCATAAAAATCATCTCATTTAATATAAAGATCCATATCTCCCAGAATATGTATAAAATAGGCTGGAGCTCAGAAAAATCTGCAAAAATGCTCGTTGGAACTGAGAGATCACCATCTTCAATTGAAAAAAATAAGAGAAGGCTAACGTAGGCAATAAAATCAAATTATTTAATAAAAAGTTCTATGTCTTCCATAAAATGTAGAAAATATCACCGAGCTCAAAAATACGCAAAAATGTCAGTTGCAACCGGGTGATCGCCATCTTCAACTTAAAAATAAGAGAAGACAAAATTAAGCTATAAAAATACAATCATTTAATAAAAAGATACATAACTTTCTGAAAATGTAGAAAAAGCCCCGAGCTTAGAAAAATCCGCAAAAATGTTCGTTTGAATCGGGAGATTGCCACTTCAACTGAAAAAATTAAAGAAGAAAAAATTAGGTTAAAATATCATATCATTTAAAAAAATCCATAACTTCCCGAAAAATATAGAAAAATAGACCCGAGCTAAGAAAAATAGGCAAAAAAGCCCGTTGGAAGCGGGAGATCGCCATTTTCAACTTAATAATAAGAGAAGAAAAAATTGGGTTATAAAAATCATATCATTTAATATAAAGATTCATATCAAACAGAAAATGTAGAAAATAGCTCAGAGCTCAGAAAAATCCGAAAAAAATGTCTGTTGGAACCGGAAGATCGTCATCTTCAACTAAAAAATAAAAGAAGACAAAATTAGGTCAAAAATCATATCATTTAATAAAAATATACATACCTGTCATAAATGTAGAAAATAGCACCGAGATCAGAAAATTGTGCACAAATGTCCCTTGGAACCGACAGATCGCAAAATTCAACTGAAAAGAGAAGACAAAATTAGGCCAACAAATCAAATCATTTAATAAAAATATTCATATCTTCCAGGAAATGTAGGAAAAAGCCCAAAGCCTAGGAAAAAGCCCAAAGCCAAGAAAGATCCGCAAAAATGTCCATTAGAACATGGAGATCGCCATCTTCAACTGAAAAATATGTGAAGAAAAAATTAGGTTATAAAAATCTTATCATTTAATAAAGTCCATACCTTTAATTAAATGAATAAAATATCCCGAAGCTCAGAACAATCTGCAAAAATGTCTGTTGGGACCTGGAGATCGTCATCTTCAATTGAAAAATAAGCGCAGGAAAAATTTGGATATAAAAATCATATCATTTAATATAAAGTTTCTTATCCTTTAGAAGGTGAAGAGAATAACAATCGAAAAATCTGAAAAAATGTTCGTTGGAACCGGGAGATCACCATCTTCAACTGAAAAAAATAAGAGAAGACAAAATTAGGCCAACATATCATATCATTTAATAAAATTATACATATCTTCCAAAAAAGTGGAAAATAGCCCGGAACTCAAATAAATCCGCAAAAATGTCAGTTGGAACCCGGAGATCGCCATCTTCAGCAGGAATATAAGAGAATACAAAATTAGGCCAAAAAATCATATCATTTAATAAAAATACCGCCATCTTCAACTAGAAAATTAGAGAAGACAAATTTAGGCTATAAAAATCATATCAATTAATAAAAAGATCCATATCTTTCATAAAATGTAGAAAATAACACCAAGCTCAAAAAATGATATATAATAATCATATCAGTTGAAGATGGCGATATCCCGGTTACAACGGACATTTTTAGACATGAACATGGCAATTTCCTGGTTCCGAATTTTGTCTTCTCTTAAATTTCAGTTGAAGATGGCGATTTCTCGGTTTCAACAGACATTTTTGGCATAATTTTGTCTTCTCTGATATCATTTAATAAAACGATCCATATCTTACAGAAAATTTGGAAAATAGCCCGAAGTTCAGAAGAATCCGCAAAAATGTCCGTTGCAACCGGGAGATCGCCATCCTCAACCGAAATATAAGAGAGGAAAAAATAAGACCAAAAATCATATCATTTAATAAAAAGATCGCCATCATCAACATGAAAATAAGCGAATACAAAATTAGGCAACAAAAATCATATCAATTAATATAAAGATCCTTCTCTTCCAAAAATATAGAATATAGCCACGAGCTCAGGAAAATACGCAAAAATTTCTGTTGGAACCGGGAGATCGCCATCTTCAACTTAAAAATAAGAGAAGACAAAAATAGGCGATAAAAATCATATCATTTAATATAACTATCCATATCTTACAGAAAATGTAGAAAATTGCCCTGAGCTAAGAAAAATCTGCAAAAATGTCCGTTAGAACCTGGAGATCGCCATCTTTAACGAAAAAAATAAGAGAAGAGAAAATTAGTCCAAAATATTATATCATTTATAAATAGATACATATCTTCTAGAAAATATAGAAAAATAGCCACGAGCTCAGAAAAATCCGCAAAAATATCCGTTGGAACCAGGAGATCGCCATCTTTAACTAAAATTAAGTAAAGACAAAATTAGGGTTAAAAATTATATCATTTAATAAAAAGATTTTTTATCTTCAATAAAATATAGAAAATAACCCTGACCTCTGAAAAATCGGCAGAAATGTCTGTTGGAATCGGAGATCGCCATATTCAACTGAAAAAAAATAAGAGCAGACAAACTTAGGCTATAAAAATAATATCATTTAATAAAAAGATACATATATTCCATAAAATTTAGAAAATAGCCCCGAGATTAGAAAAATCCTCAAAAAATTCCGTTGGAAATAGGATATCACCATCTTCAACTGAAAATAAGAAAAGACAAACTTAGTCTATTAAAATCATATTATTTAATAAAATTAACCACACCTTCCATATATTGTAGAAAATATTCCTGAGCTAAGAAAAATCTGCAAAAATGTCTGTTTGAACCGGGAGTTTGCCATCTTCAAATAAAAAAATAAGAGAAGAGAAAATTAGGCCAAAATCATATCATATAATAAAAAGATCCATAACTTTCCGAAAATGTAGAAAAATAATTTCGAGCCCAGAAAAATCCGCAAAGATGTCTGTTAGCAGAACGCCATGTTCAATTTAAAAATAAGCGAAGACAAAATTATGCTAAAAAAATTCATATCATTTTAAAAAAGATCAATATCTTCAATAAAATGTAAATATTAGTCCTGAGCTCTGAAAATCCGCAAAAATATCTGTCGGGAGATCGTCATCTTCAACTGAAAAATAAGAGAAGACTAAATTTGGCTATAAAAATCATATCATTTAATCTAAATATCCATATCTTAAAGAAAATGTAGAAAATAGCCCGAGCTAAGAATCTGCAAAAATGTTTGTTGAGACCAAATGATAGCCATCTTCATCTGAAAAGTAAGAGAAGACAAAATTAGGCCAAAAATCATATCATTTAATAAAAAGATCCATACCTTTCAAAAATGTAGAAAATAGCCTCAAGGTAAGAAAAATCCGCAAAAATGTCCGTCCGAACCAGGAGATTGTCATTTTCAACTGAAAAATAAAAGATACAAACTTAGTCTATAAAAATCATACATTTAATTAAACAATCCATATCTTTAATAAATTGTAGAAAATAGCCCCGAGCTGAGAAAAATCCGCAAAAATATCTGTTGGAACCGAGAGATCGCCATCTTCATCTGAAAAATAAGAGAAGACAATTTACGCAATAAAAATCATATCATTTAATATAAAGGTTAATATCATTAACTAAAAAATACGCAAAAAATGTCTGTTGGAACCGAGAGATCGCCTTATTCAACAGAAAAATAATAGAAGACAAAATCAGGCCAAAAATCATATCATTTAATAAAAAGATACATATCTTCCAGAAAATGTATAAATGAGCTCTGTGCTCAGAAAAATTCGCAAAAAATGTCAGTTGAACTGGGAGATGGTCATTTTCAACTGAAAAATAAGAGAAAACAAAATTACGCCATAAAAATCATAGTGTTTAATAAAATGATCCATATCTTCAATAAAATCTATAAAATAGCACTGCGCTCACAAAAATCCACAAAAATTTCTGTTGGAACATGGAGATCGCCATATTCGACTTAAAATAAGAGAAGACAAAATTAGGCTATAAAAATCATATCATTTAATATAAAGATACATATCTTCAATAAAATGTAGAAAATAGCTCGAAACATAGAAAAGTCCGCAAAAAAGTCAGTTGGAACCAGGAGTCACCATTTTCAACTGAAAAATAAGAGAAAACACAATTAGGCGAAAAATCATCTCATTTAATAAAACGATCTATATCTTCAAGAAAATGTGGAAATTAGACGGGAGCTAAGAAAAATCCGAAAATGGTTGAAATCGAGAGATCGCCATCTTCGACTGAAAAATTAGAGAAGCCAAAATTAGGCCAAAAAATCTTCTCATTTAATAAAAATATATATCTTTCAAGAAATGCAGAAAATAATCACGAGCTCAAAAAAATTCCCAAAAATGTCCGTTGGAACCAGGACATCGTCATCTTCAAATTAAAAATGAGAGAATGCAAATTAGGCTATAAAAATCATATCATTTAATATAAAGATTCATATCTTATGAAAAAATTTAGAAAATGGCACAAAGTTCAGGAAAATCATCAAAAAAGTCTGGAACCAGGAGATCGTAATTTTCAACAGAAAAATAAGAGAAGACAGAATTAGGCCAAAGATCATATCATTTAATCAAAAGATCCATATCTTCTAGAGAATGTAGAAAAATAGTCCCGAGCTAAGAAAAATCTGCAAAAAATGTCCGTTGGAACCGGGAGACCGCGATCTTCAACTAAAAAAATAAGAGAAGGCAAACTTATGCTATAAAAAATCATATCATTTAATGAAAAGATCCATTTCTTACATGAAATGTAGAAAATAGCTCCGAGCTCAAAAATATCTGTAAACCTAAGGTACCTAGAGATCGCTATCTTCAACTGAAAATAAGAGAAGAAAAAATTATGCCAAAAATCATATCATTTAATAAATCGATCCATTTCTTCCAGAAAATTTAGAAAATAAGCTCGCGGTCAGAAAAATCGGCAAAAATGTCCGTTGGAACCATGAGATCGCCATTTTCAACTTAAAAACATAAGAGAAGACAAACGTGGTCTATGAAAATCATTTCATTTAATAAAAATATCTGTAAAATGTCTGTTGGAACCGGGAGAAGATAAACAAAGCTATAATAATCATACCATTTAATAAAAAGATTGATATATCTAATAAAATGTAGAAAATACCTCCGAGCTCAGAATAATTCCTAAAAAGTCTGTTGGAACCAGAAGATCGCCATATTCAACTAAAAAATAATAGAAGACAAAAGTAGGCTATAAAAATCATAAAAATCATCATTTATTTAAAAGATTCATATCCTCAATTAACTGTATAAAATAGCACCGAACTCAGAAAAATCGCAAAATGTCCGTTGGAAACAGGAGATTGCCATCTTCAACTGAAAAATAAGAGAAGACATACTTAGGATTTAAAAATCATATAACTAAATAAAAAGATCCTTATTTTTGCTAGATATAATTCCTAAAGATGCATCAACCTGTGGTAAGAAAACACCCCGAAACATCTGGCGCCGTCCGTGGAAACGAGTCAACACCCACGTTGTCAACCACACCGACGATGACTTGTTCTAATAATCAAATTATATGAATCATTACCAGAGCAATGTGGGCTAGGATCATCCTTTCAATCGACTTTTCGGTGGCCCCGCTCTCTCCAGCGTGATGCATCGCCTTCAACACCAAATTACAGGATGACGTGTTGGCGGAGATCCCATATTCCCTCCGCGATAGCCAAATCCAGAAGCTCCTCTACCGAGTAGCTGGATGGGAACCTAAAACAATCCTTGAAGTCTCTCAAAATGGAAGCATTCTTGTCGAAGTTCGGTGATTTGCTAGCGGTTACGGCTATCAGTTCTGCTCTTTCGACCTCCATCACGTGGTCGACCAGCTGGAGGCCTCAACGTCGACATCCTTGCTACCAGTGATTGGGCCCTACCAGATCGACTCGGACTCTACAAACCCTCTGATCTCGCATCTTGGAACAGCTCCATGCTCGATTTCAACGTGATCCCTATCGGAATCCCCTTGCCTTGGATTCCCAGGGCGCCCACCATTCACTCCTCTGGAGCTAATATAAAGATCATATCATATCTTTTAATATAAAGATTTATACAAAGATCTATAAAAAGATCATATCATACCATTAATATAAGGATCTATATCTTCCAGAATATGTAGAAAATAGCCTGGATCTCAGAAAAATCCGCAAAAATTTCCATTGGAATCGAGAGATCATCATCTTCAACTAAAAAAATAAGACAAGACAAACATAGGCTATAAAATAATACCATTTAATAAAAAGAGCTATATGTTCCATTAAATGTAGAAAATACCTCGAGGCTCTGAAAAATCTGCATAAATGTCCCTTAGAGCCAGGAGCTTTCCATC
>CM061142.1:715145806-715170811 GCA_030789695.1 Scilla litardierei | reverse complement strand
AGAATAGTTCATGCTTATGGATGTAATGTTATGCTTGTTCATGCTTATGGATGTCACACAAATGCCATGTTATGCTCCTTAGTCTCATATTTGCATACTTTATGACAAGATGCTTACATACCATGATGTGTTTCATATTAAGAATGATGGAGTTATATGTTAATTGGAAACATAAGATGTTATAGTGTAAGTGAAATTTGTCAAGAAAAGAATGGTAGCTTAACAGAATTTACACCACATAGACCAAGGTGCCACATGGACCAACGTGCCACAGAAATGTCGTAGGCCACCTCCTGAATCCATGGGGGCCACCTCTTGAATCAATGTGTGGTATGATAGACGACATGGACCTATGTGCTACATAGACCAGTGTGACACGTAAATGCCTAGGGCCACATCCTAAATCCATAGGAGCAACCTCTAGAATCCATGAGTCACATTGTATGCACGTTGGCATACATGGGATCCATTATGTGTTGCATTTGTATTCATAACCATTCATATGCATCAAGTGCATATCTATGATTATCTGCCTTTACATCACGCTTATTTAATTCTGTAGCTCTTACTTTTCAATATTTGCATGTGATTTTGTTTACTTTTCCTGCATGTTAATTCAGTAGACCTTATTTACAGTACTTGTTCCTTATGCGTAAATAGTAACATGCTTACAGTTAAGTGACGAGACCCTAGTTAGGAATAACAGTTCTAAAACTAGACCCAACCTAACGATGTTAGGATTTCCTACTTGGTCACGTATTGACGTGTCCCATTTACTTTTTCCAGGTTTCAGAGTAGTACAGCCAGATCCGGTCTGACTCAGGAGTTAGCTTTCAGTTCGTGGTAGAGATGAAATCCTCAGAGGGAAGCCTCTTCAGTTGGTTCTCAGGGTAGTCAACGAAGTGAGTTGTACTGGTGTGGACCTATATGTCTTTTTGGGATTTTTATGGGATTTCTTCTGTTTTTCACTTTTGTATTTGATGATGAGATGATGTAAATAAAGTGGTACCTTTGTTTTAATAATAAATAATGTTGGACTTGTATATGATTGTCTCTTATTTTCTGTGTTGGAGCATTACTTGTAATTCCCAGCATGTGTGCAGTGACCTGCATTATTCTTCTTGCAGACTCTCTTCCTTCTCTTTCTTTTTAACACTTATTGCTCTATGAATACTTGGGACGGAATTGTACTTTCCAGGTATCTTGTAGAGCGAGGTGTTACACATAGCCTACGTTTGTTTTACATTGGTTAGTCCTACGCTAGGACACCAAACTCCCACAAAGAGAGTAACTCCCACAAAGAGACTATCTAATTCCCACAAAGAGAATTAGAGTTTCAAAGAAACACAAAGTAAAACAAATACTCTTACTTATGAATTGTACTTTCACGGACATTTTGCGTATTATTCAGACCTTGTGACTATTTTCTAAATTTTTTGGAAGATATGGATATTATATTAAATGATATGATTTTTGGCCTAATTTTGTCTTCTCTTATTTTTAAGTTGAAGATGGCAATCTCCCTTCTCCAACGGATATTTTTGCAGATTTTTAAAAGCTTGGTGCTGTTTTCTATATTTTAATAGCCTATGTTTGTCTTCGCTTATTTTTTTCAAATGAAGATAGCGTTCTACCGGTTCCAATGGATATTTTTGCGGATTTTTATTAGCTTGAGTCTATTTTTCTACTTTTTTTGAAAGATATGGATCTTTTTTTTGAAATAATATAATTTTTGCCCTAATTGTGTCTTCTCTATTTTTTTAATTGAAGATGACGATCTCCCGATTCCAATGAACATTTTTTGCGGGTTTTTCTGAGCTCCGGGGATATTTTCTATATTTTTTGTAAGATATGAATCTTTAAATTAAATGATATGATTTTTATAGCCTAATTTTGTCTTCTCTTATTTTTTCTGTTGAAGATGGCGATCTCTTGGTTCCAAAGAATAATTTTGCGAAATTTTTTGAGCTCGGTGCTATTTTCTACATTTTATGGAAGATAAAAAAACTTTTTATTAAATGATATATTTTTATGGCGTACGTTTGTCTTCTCTTATTTTTTTAGTTGAAGATGTTGATCTCTCGGTTTCAACGGAAATTTTTGCGGATTTCTCTGAGCTCTAGGCTATTTTCTACATATTCTGGAAGATTTGGATCTTTATATTAAATGATATGATTTTTATGGTCTAATTTTGTCTTCTCTTATTTTTCAGTTGATGATGACGATCTCCTAGTTCCAACAGATATTTTTGCGTATTATTCTGACATCGGGCCTATTTTCTAAATTTTTTGGAGTATATGTATCTTTTATTAAACGATATGATTTTTGGCCTAATTTTTTCTTTTCTTATTTTTCAGTTAAAGATGTCGATCTCATGGTTCCAACGGACATTTTTGCGTATTTTTATGAACTCAGTGTTATTTTCTATATTTTTTGAAAGATAAGGATCTGTTTATTAAATGATAAGATTTTTATAGCCGACATTTGTCTTCTCTTATTTTTTTCAGTTGAAGATGTCATTCTACTCGTTCCAACAGACATTTTTGCGGATTTTTTCTTAGGTTGTGACTATTTTCTACCTTTTTAGAAGATATGGATATTTTAATTAAATGATATGATTTTTGGCCCAATTTTGTCTTCTCTTTTTTAAGTTGAAGATGGCGATCTTCCGATTCCAATTACATTTGTACGGATCTTTTGTGCTCCGGGCTATTTTCTAATTATCTATAAGATATGGATCTTTTATATTAAATGATATGATTTTTATAGCATAATTTTGTATTCTCTTATTTTTCAGCTAAAGATGGCGATCTCTCAGTTCCAACGGACATTTTTACTGATTGTTTTGAGCTCGGGGCTATTTTTCTACATTTTCGGGAAGTTATGGATCATTTTATTAAAGGATATGATTTTTGGCCAAATTTTTTCTTCTCTTATTTTTCGCTGAAGATGGCGATCTCCCGGTTCCAATGGACAATTTTTTATTTTCTGAACTCGGGGCTATTTTCTAAATTTTTGGAAGAAATGGATCTTTTTATTTGATTTTTGTCTAATTTTGCCTTCTCTTATTTTTAATTGAAGATGGCGATCGCCAGGTTCCAACTTATATTTCTGCGGATTTTTATGAGCTAGTGCTATTTTCTAATTTTATGGAAGATATGTATCATTTTATTAAATGAGATGATTTTTATAGCCTACATTTTTGTTCTCTTATTTTTTCAGGTGAAGATGGTGATTTACCGGTTCCAATGGACATTTTTGCGGACTTTTCTTTGCTTGGGACTATTTTTCTACATTTTCTATAAGATATGTATTTTTTATTAGATGATATGAATTTTTGGCCTAATTTTGTCTTCTCTTTTTTCTATTGAAGATGTCAATTTTCCCGTTTTCCAACGGACATTTTTACAGATTTCTCATAGCTCAGGGCTATCTTCTATATTTTATGAAGGATATAAATCTTTTTATTAAAGGATATGATTTTTGGCCTGATTTTGTCTTCTCTTATTTTTCAGTTGAAGATGTCGATCTTCCGATTCCATTGGACATTTTTGCTGTTTTTTTGTGCTTCAAGCTATTTTCTAAATTTATGGAAATATGGTTCTTTTTATTAAATGATATGATTTTTATAGCCGAGGTTTGTTTTGTCTTATTTTTCAGTCGATCTCCCAGTTCCAACAGACATTTTTGCAGATTTTTCTCAGCTAGGTGCTATTTTCTATATTTTATGTAAGATACGGATCATTTAATATTATTAAATGATACGATTTTTATAGCCTAAGTTTGTCATCTCTTACTTTTCAGTTAAAGATGGCGATCTCCTGTTTCCAACTGACATTTTTGCAGATTTTTCTGAGCTCATGGCTATTTTATACTGTTAATTGAGGATATGGATCTTTTAATCAATTGATGATTTTATAGCCTAATTTTGTCTTCTCTTATTTTTTTAGTTGAAGATGGCGATCTCCCAGTTCCAACGAACATTTTTACAGATTTTTCTGACCTCGTGCCTATTTTCTATATTTTCCAGAAGATGTGGCTCTTTTTATTAAATAATTTGATTTTTGGGCATAATTTTGTCTTCTTTTATTTTTTTCGTTGCATATAGCGATCTCCCGGTTCCAACGGACCTTTTTGCAAATTTTTCTTAGCTCTAAGCAATTTTCATATTTTCTGTAAGCCATGGATATTTATATTAAATGATATAATTTTTTAGCCTAATTTTGTCTTCTCTTATTTTTCAGTTGAAGATGGCGATCTTCAGTTCCAACAGAAATTTTTGCGGATTTTTCTGAGATCTGGGCTATTTTCTGCATTTGCTAAAAGATATGGATCATTTAATTAAATCATATGATTTGTTTGCCTTATTTTTTCTTCTCTTATTTTTCTGTTGAAGATGGCGATATCCCAGTTCCAAATGACATTTTTGCTAATTTTTCTGAGCTCGGGACTACTTTTTACAGTTTATTGAAGATATGTGTCTTTTTTTAAATGATATGATTTTTATCGCCTAATTTTGTCTTCTCTTATTTTTTTAGTTCAAAATGTCGATCTTCCAATTCCAACAGAAATTTTTGCGGATTTTTCTGAACTCTGGTCTATTTTCTACTTTTCTGTCAGATATGAATATTTATATTAAATGATATGATTTTTATGTTGTCTTCTCTTATTTTTCCGTTGAAGATGGCAAACTCTCGGTTCCAACAGACATTTTTGCAGATTGTTCTGAGTTATATGCTATTTTCAACTTTTTTTTCTAGGATATGAATCTTTATATTAAATGATATGATTTTTATAGCCTAATTTTGTTTTCTCTTATTTTTCAGTAGGAGATGGTGAGCTCCCGGTTCCAACGGACATTATTACGTATTTTTCTGAGCTCGCGGCAAATTTTATAAATTTTCGAGAAGATACTGATCTTTTTATTTAATGATAAGATTTTTTGGCCCGATTTTGTATTCTCTTATTTTTAAAGTTATTGATGGCGATCTCCCGATTCCAACGGATATTTTGATTATTTTTCAGTGCTTGTGGCTATTTTTAAAGTTTATTGAAGATAAATAGCTTTTTAAATGATATGATTTTTATTGCCTAATTTTGTCTTCTCTTATTTTTTTTCGTTGAATATTGCGATCTCCCGGTTCCAACGGTCCTTTATGCGAATTTTCTGAGCTCCTGGCAATTTTCTACATTTTTGTGGGATCTTTATATTAAATGATATAATTTTTATAACCGAATTTTGTTTTCTGATATTTTTCTGTTAAAGATGACAATCTTTCGGTTTCAACAGAAATTTTTGCAGATGTTTCTGAAATCTGGGCTATTTTCTATCTTTTATGAAAAATAAGGATATTTTTATTAAAGGATATGATATTTTGGCCTAATTTAATCTTCTCTTATTTTTTTCTGTTAAAGATGGCGATCTTCTTGTTCCAACGGACATTTGTGTGGATTTTCCTCGCTCAGGACTATTTTCTAGATTTTACTGAAGATATGGAACTTTTTATTAAATGATATGGTTTTTGTTGCGTAAATTTGTCTTATCTTTATTTTCAGTTAAGTATGTTGATCTTTTAGTTCCATCAGACATTTTAGCGGATTTTTCTGAACTCGATGCGATTTTTCTATGTTTTCAGTAAGATGGATTTTTTATTAAATGATATGATTTTTTGGCCTAATTTTGTCTTCATTTATTTTTCGTTGAAGATGGCGATCTCTCGGTTCTAATAAAAAATTTTACAGATTTTTTCTGAGCTCTGAGCTGTTTTCTACATTATTTGTATGATATGAATCTTTTAATTAAATTATATGATTTTATAGCCTAAGTTTGTCTTCCCTTATTTTTCAGTTGAAGATGATGATCTCCCGGTTCAAAAGGACATTTTTACAGATTTTTCTGACCTCGGAGTGATTTTCTACATTTTTAATATTTCGTTATTTTTATTAAACGATAGGATTTTTGGCATTATTTTGTCTGCTCTTATTTTTCAAATGAAGATGGTAATAGCACGGTTCCAACGGATATTTTTGCGGATTTTCTGATCTATGAGCAATTTTTTGTATTTACTGTACAATATGTATCTTAATATTTAATGATAGGATTTTATAGGCTATCTTTGTCTTCCTTTATTTTTCAGTTGAAGGCGGTGATCTTCCAGTTACAACGAAAATTTTTTTTGATTTTTCTGAGATCAGTGTTATTTTCTTAATTTTATTAAATATATGGATTTTTTAATCAAATGATATGCTTTTGTAGTCTAATTTTGTCTTCCCTTATTTTTTTGTTGAAGATGTCGATCTTTTGATTCCAGCGAAAATTTTTGCTAATTTTTCGTAGCTCGGGTATATTTTTCTACATTTTTCGAAGATATGGATCTTTTTATTAAATGATATTAATTTTTGCCTTAATTTTGTCTTCTCTTATTTTTCGCTAAAGATGGCGAGCAGCCATTTCAACAGACATTTTTCAGGATTTTTCTGAGCTCCTACATTTTCTGTAAGATATGAATCTTTATATTAAATCTTAAGAATTTTATAGCCTAATTTTATCTTCTTTTATTTTTCAGTTGAAGATGGCGATCTCCCGGTTCTAACAGACATTTTCAGGAATTTTTCTGATCTCGGGGCTATTTTCTATATTTTATTGGAGAAATGAATCCTTTTATTAAATGAAATGATTGTTATAGCATCAATTTATCTTCTCTTATTTTTCAGTTGAAGATGGCGATCTCCCAGTTACAACAGACATTTTATGGATCTTTTATTAAATTATTTGATTTTCGTAGACCAAGTTTGTCTTCTCTTATTTTTCAATTGAACAAGGCGATCGCCCAATTCCATTGGAAATTTTTGCAGATTTTTCTGACCTCGAGACTATTTTCTATATTTTCTGAAAGACATTGATATTTTTATTAAATGATATGATTTTTGGCATAATTTTGTCTTCTCTTATTTTTCAATTGAAGATAGCGATCGCTCGGTTCCAACTAACATTTTTATGGATTTTTTTTGTGCACAGAGCTATTTCTTCATTTTATTTAAGAAATGGATCATTTCATTAAATGATATGATTTTTATAGCATAAATTTGTCTTCTCTTCTTTTTTTCAGTTGAAGACATGTTCTCCCGGTTCTAATGGACATTTTTACGGATTTTTTCTACATTTTCTGGAAGATATGGATCTTTTGATTAAATGATAAGATTTTTTTGGCATAATTTTGTCTTCTCTTATTTTTCATTTGAAGATTGCGATCTCCCGGTTCCAACGGGCGTTTTTGATGATTTTCCTGAACTATGTGCCATTTTCTAAATTTTCTGTAAGATATGAATCTTTATAGTAAATGATATAATTTTTATAGCCTAATTTTGCCTTTTCTTATTTTTAAGTTGAAGATGGCGATCTTCCGGTTCCAACGAATAGTTTTGTGGATTTTTCTTAGCTCGTGGTTATTTTCTGCATTTTCTGAAAAATAGATTTTTTTTATTAAATGATTTGATTTTTGGTCTACTTTTGTCTTCTCTAATTTTTCAGTTGAAGTTGGTGATCTCACGATTTCAATGTACATTTTTGTCGATTTTTCTCAGCTCCAGTCTATTTCCACAGTTTCTGGAAGATATGGATCGTTTTATTAAATAATATGATTTTTTTGGCCAAATTTTGTCTTCTCTTATTTTCATCTTACAGATGGCAAAATCCTGGTTCCAACGGATATTTTTGTGTATTTTTCTAGCTACAGGCTATTTTCGACATTTTCTGAAATATATGGATCTTTATTAAAAAGGATATGATTTTAAGTCCAATTTTTGTCTTCTCTTATTTTTTTAATTGAAAATGGCGATCTCCCAGTTCCAACGGATATTTTTGCAGATTTTTCTGTGCTCCGAACAATTTTCTACATTTTATTGAAGATATGGATCTTTATATTAAATTGTATGGGTTTTATGTCCTAATTCTGGCATCTATTATTTTTCAGTTGAAAATGACGATCTCTCGGCTCCAACGGACATTTTGTAGATTTTTCAGAGCTCATGGCTATGTTTTACATTTTATAGAAGATATGGATCTTTTTATTAAATGATCTGTGTTTTGTAGCCTAATTTTGTCTTCTATTATTTTTCAGTTGAATATGGCGATCTCCCGGTTCCAACGGACATTTTTGCGGATTTTTCTAAGCTCGAAACTATTTTTCTATATTTTGGGTTATTATGGATCTTTTTATTAAATGATATGATTTTTGGTCCAATTTTGTCTTCTCTTAATTTTTTATTTGAAGATGATGAACTCCCGGTTCTAACAGACATCTTTACAGATTTTTCTGAGCTCGTAAATATTTTCTATAGTTTATTGATAATGTGGTTCATTTTATTAAATTATATGATTTTTATAGATTAAGTTTGTCTTCTCTTATTTTTCAGTTGAAGATGATGATATCTCGTTTCCAACGGAATTTTTTGCGGGTTTTTCTGATCTCGGGGCTGTTTTCTAAATCTTATGGAAAATATGTATCTTTTTATTAAATGATATGATTTTTATAGCCTTTGTTTGTATTCCCCTATTTTTCAGTTGAATATGGCTATCTCCTGGTTCCAACAGACATTTTTGCAGATTTTTCTGATGTCAGAGCTATTTTCTGCATTTTCTGAAGATATGTATTTTTTATTGAATGATATAATTTTTGGACTAATTTTGTCGTCTCTTATTTTATTCGTTAAAGATAGCAATCTTACGGTTCTTACAAAAATTTTTGCGGTTTTTCTGAGCTCCGGGCAATTTTCTACATTTTTAGTAAGATACGGATCTTTATATTAATTGCTATGATTTTATAGCCTTTTTATCTTCGCTTATTGTTCAGTTGAAGATGGCGATCTCCCGGATCTAACGGAAATTTTTGCGTACTTTTCTGAGCCCGTGGCTATTTTCTTTTTTGGAAGATAAAGATCTTTGTATTAATTGAAATGATTTTTGTTCCCTCATTTTCTCTTCTCTTATTTTTCCAGTTCAAAATGGGGATCTCTCGGTTCCAACGAACATTTTTCCAGATTTTTCTGAGCTCCAGACTATTTTAAACATTTTCTGTAAGATATGAACCATTATATTAATTGATATATGTTATGAATGGAAATACCAGAGTCGGTTAGGATTGCGCGTATCTTAGAGATACACCCATATCTATGTATCCTATCTTTCTACTCTCCAACTCTGCATATAAATAAAGGGCTGAGGGTTCCTCCCCCAGTAGTTGATTCATAACACGTTATCATCACGAGCCTCTAAAAACTTCTTACACAAAAAAAAATTTCGATCGTTGCAAAGGCGAAGGGAGACGGGAGATCCATGCGCATGGTGTAAGGCTTCCTCAATCGAGTATTGTCATCCGCGTAGGGCTTCGTTCAACCGTCGCTATATCCGGAGGATGGATATAGAGGTAAAAATCGCTAAAAACGATATTTTTATCATACGTATGATCTACCCATAGATCTCCCAAGATCGATATGAGAATTGCTAATCGCCTAAAACGACGAACTTCATCGCCCAAAAATCATATTGTTAATATGATTCCCATGCGTAATCTGTATTATACAGGGTTTTCTCCCTACTTAGGCCTTGCAGGTAGCTTCGCTGCCGGCCGCCACCCCACTCGAAGCATGTTGCACGCCTTCCCCGCCCCAGCCCCCCGCCTAAAGCGGGGGGCCGCCGCTTCGCGCCCCAGCCCCCTGCCTGAAGCGGGGGCCGCCGCTTCATGCCCCAGCCCCCCCGCCTGAAGCAGGGGGGGCCACCGTCATCGCCCGAAGGGCGGTTCGCGCCCCCGCCTGAAGCGGGGTGTGGCGATTTTGCCACTGCGACCGGCCGTTCCCCCCGAAGGGGGGTGGTTTTGCCCGTCGCCGTCCCCCCGAAGGGGGCGGTTGCACGTCGCCTTCCCCCCGAAGGGGGTCGGCTTGCCTCGTCACCGTCCCCCTCGAAGGGGGGCGGCTTGCCTCGTCGCCGCCCCCCGAAGGGGGAGGCGCCTCCCTGCGCCCCGACGTCCGGCCCCCCGAAGGGGGGTGTCGTTTCCCTGTGCCTCGGCATCTGAGCCCCCCAGAGGGGGGCGGCGCTGCTACAAACAACCCCCCGAAGGGGGGCTCCTTTTTTTCTTTTTTTACCACCGCCCGTCGGTGGTACAGTGAGGGGCGGCGACGGCTAACCCTAGCCGCCGCCTCTCAACACTAATGGGCCTAAAGCCCATTTAGAAAAAAAAACAAATTTAGACTGCAGGCCTGAAGCCCGCAGCAAATCTGCGGGCTTCATGCACGCAGACTACTTTTCCAAAAAAACAGATTGAGAATGCGGGCCTGAAGCCCGCAGCCACTCTGCGGGCTTCAGGCCTGCCGACCATATTTTCAAAAAAATGGGAAAGGGGAAAATTACAATTAAAGGGGCTAAAAATTGCTTTAAAAGGCTTATTGTATTCAAAATTGATTAAGATGGCGTTTTGGCAACCTAAAAATTCATGAAATATCATGATATATCATGGGGCTATAAGGGGACTTTTGGGATACTTTGGGGATGAATTAAAAAGGAAAACCTTTTCCTTTTATGAAAAGCATGTTTAATTGTTGGACACTTTTCCAATATTTTTGGATAAACCCAACTAGCACAACCCTTGCATTAAATGATTTCTTCTGTAAAATCATCTATACATGCTTTGCATCACTGGCTTATTCTGTGGATATTACATGCGTGGTTGTGCATTATATTTAAGCTTAATAATTAGGAAGATCCTGCGACCGCTCTGCCGTTAGTTACCTAACCTAACGGTGTATGACGTTGCCCAGTGGTCCAATAATTATTAAGTGATTAAATTGTTTATCCTTCTCTGCGAATATTTAATGCCTGTCATGCCTGTGATGAAAATGTCTGATGAAAATGTTTGATGAGCACAAAATTTCTGCATGGATGGCTAATTGCGGTTTTTGGATCGGCTGTTTAAGTCCCACATTTTATTTTCCTGCACTTTTCTTTTACTTTTGAGAGAAATTGTAGTGAGGAAATTATGTAAATGTCCAAAACCGAAGACCATTTTCCATGGAGACGGAGGCCACTATTGAAGCTGAAGATCTTATATGGGACCCACGGGGGTTTCCAAAGTTGTAATTTCTTTTTAAAAGCTTTCATTTGTGTAATATGGATTGTAATGCGACTTTGGACTATTATTTATGTGGGATTGGCCGATTCACGCAATTAGCCCTTCACATTAAAATTGCCTCCGCATGAAAATGTTTATGTTTAAATTATTAATTCATGCATATTTGTGATCTGCTAGATAAAATGGATAAAATTGCAAGTGTCGATTTCGAAGTGCTGGATGCATCAGGAAGAAACTATCTGAGCTGGCAGCTCGATGTGAAGTTTCATCTGCGGGCAAAGTCCCTCATTTCTGCTGTGACTAATAATGAAAATGTAAGCGATATAGAAAAGGCGCAAGCAATTATCTATATTCGCCGCCATATGGACAAGACCCTAAAGGCTGAATACCTTACGGTCGAAGATCCACTAGAGCTATGGACTGCCCTTGAGGATAGGTATAAACATCAGAAAGATGTTATACTCTCAAAGGCACGATATGAGTGGGAGAACCTGAGACTGCAGGACTTTAAGTCGATTGCTAAGTACAACTCAGCACTTTTTAGTATCACCTCACGCCTGAAGTTGTGTGGTGAAAAGTCTCAGAAGATCGCATGCTGGAAAAGACGTATACATCCTTCCATGAAAAAGATGCGATACTAATGCAACTATACAGTGAACGCAATTTCACCAAGTATTCTGAGCTACTGTCATGTTTACTCATGGCTGAACAAAACAGAGAGCTTCTCCTCGCCACTCACAACATGCACCCCCTGGCACTGTCCCCCTCCCAGAAGCTCATAATGCCTTTTCTTCTCGAAAGAAGAGGGACAACAAACGAAAAGAAAGACCACATAAAGGGGGACAGAACAAAAGGGCTAGGGGCCAAGTCCAGCAACGAAGGAATGAAAGTAAGCGAAAGTTCACCTGGCGCAGAAATGACAAAAATAGAGATGATTCATCCCCACCCAAGAGGGAATGTGAAGACCAGTGCCGTAGCTGTGGCATGAAAGGCCACTGGTCCAGAGTGTGCAGAACTCCGCAGCATCTCCAGGATTTGTATAAAGAGAACAATAAAAATAAAGCTAAAATAAACCTGATGACCTCTATGCTCCAGTCAAGTTTACAGCTGACGGCTTCGAAAATGATGACATGCTTGATTAGCCCATATTTTTATCTTAGCAATTTGTTTTGAGAATAATTTATGTTATGAGAGCATTTGAATTATGTAATTTGTTTTGAATGAAAATGTTTATCTGAAAATGCATGTGCCTATTAGATTCATCTTTTAATAGATGAACTGCTCTCATGACTGATTAGTAGACAATAAACACATACGATCTTTCAATACAAAGCCCAACATCAGTGCCATATTGAAGATCCAGGGATCGCAACACAGTTGCCCCCCAAATGACACAGAAACAAAAATAAAGGATGCAGTAATCTCTCCGAATTCCAAAAGAAACTTTCTAAGTTTCAAGGAAATCCATTTCAACGGATTCCATTTTGAAACAACAAACGTAAATGAAAAAAAAATTATTGTATGTAACGTCTCAAGAAAAAGGATTTAAATCCATACTTGACCGTTTTGAGAGCCTTACAGGCCTCAACCATACAAAGATTCAGAGAAAGGAAGAGAAATTAAACGGTGCATCTGAAGTACCCGACATCAGCCAAGTTTTTACTCTGGCATGATAGACTTGGCCATCCTGGATCAGTGACGATGCAACACATCTTATCATATGGGTATGACTTGAAGAACCAGAATATTCTTCAGAAGGGGGAATTCCCTCCTTGCTATAAGGGAAACTAATTACAAGGACATCTCTACGAAAAGTTGAAAAAGAATCTCCATGCTTCCTCAAAAAAGAATATAAGGAGATAGATGTGGACAAATTCCACCCCCCTAGTGGGCTATTTCGGTACTTCATTGTACTGATAAATGCATCCTCAGAATATTCGTATGTGTGTCTACTACATACCTGCAACTTAGCTTTTCCAAAGCTATTGGCACAAAAATAAAAATGTTGCGGGCACATTTTTCCAGACAATCAAATATAGAAAATAATCTGGTTAATGTTGGAAAATATACCTCCCGGTCATTTCAAGAGTATTGCCAAGCAACGGGAAAGGAAAATGAACATACAAGTGCCGCATGTTCATACCCAAAATGGGTCGGCAGAGTCACTGATAAGTAAACTCCATTGGACTGAACATCCATTAAATCCCGATTGCCGATGGATGCATGGGGACATGCAAATTATGCATGTTGCATCGTAAATGAAAGACCCTCTGGAGGTCAGAGTCTCCAATGCAACTTGCATATGGAATGCCACCGAACATTTCTCATCTGAGAATCTTCGGTCGCGCAGTTTTAAATCTCCATTACACCACCACAGAGGACCAAAACGGTCCTCAACGTCGTCTAGGTATCCATGCAGGGTTTGACTCACCCTCACTTATTAGATACCTAGAACCCCAAACGGGGGACGCATTTAAAGCACATCTTGAAGACTGTGATTTCGATGTGACGAATTTCCCCAAAATAGGCCCAGATACTGGAAAATCTGGCGCGAAGCAAATGTTAACGTGGGATACAAAAAGCTTGACCCACTATGATTTGGTAACAAAACAAATGTGAAGATGCGATCCAGAAGATCCTCCACAGAACAATGTTCACCATTTACCGAACTCATTTACTGACAACCAGAAGATTGTCAGATCACACATCCCTGCTGCAAAAACTCCAGCTAGGATTGACATCCCCGAGGATGGATGCAATCCACCCGCAGCAGAAGTGGCTAATCCTCAACAGAAAAGAGGCAGACCACCAGGCTCCAAGGACAGAAACTCCTAGAGACCTTAATACAATACTATCACAGGACAATGCGCTCATGTCCACATCCTCACCCGTCCCGGAATCCACTACAGAGGAACTGCCGGGAAAAAGTGAAATTGAAAGTAAATGTTGTACGTACTGGGGAGGTGTTGGACAGATAGAACATAAATTGTCGACAATGTATTCACGTATCATATTGCCATATACATCGCAAAAGCGATGATGTTTATAAATTATCGTTACATACTCCGTTGCTAGAAGGCAAACATAGAGATTGGCCAAATATGGAACGGGACAATAAAAGATGAGCTGGACTCACTTATGAAACGTGAAATGTTCGGACCTGAAGTCCAGACACCAAAAGGTGTCAAACCTGTGGATAAAATAAAGTATTGCACCATAAGAAAAAATAAATACAAAATCGTAAGCTATAAGGTACAACCTATAGCCCAAGGAAAATTTCGCTGAAACTAGGGATCGAACAAATTAAAATGAGCATGTCTCATAAATGATGCATAAGTCTCCCTAAGTTATCAAAAGCGAATACCTTATGATTTGGCGAAGGAAAATTTTGGATATGCTGTTATTGGATGTTGTGACGACATACCATCGTGAATATCTTGGTAAAGATAATTTCCACGTTTCCTTAAATGCCTGAATAGACTTCGGGACGTCTATTCTATTGAAGAAAAAAATAAGTATAATAAATAATGTACAACCAAGAGAATCATTTGACAAATCAATGATTCCTACCGAGGGTTGTCTTTGCATCTAAGCAAAGAACATGATTAAAGATCATACTTGTAAACAACTAAAATCTCATCGGATCTCCTGAAGAGAAAACCGAAACATCTGTTCAAGCCTGACTTTTAAACATGAAATAAAAAGACATAGGCAAGTATAAAGTGATGGCTCATAGAATCCTGTTACAAACGTCCAGAAGTGCGTTGGAGAAATTAAAAGGACCATTGTCATCCAAAGTACACCTACGGTAGTATACTTAATGGATGTACAAAAAGAACCCTTCCGATCGCTGGAAGAGGGGAAGGATATAACTGGTCCTAAAGTCCCTTATCTAAGTGCAATCAGGCACTCCTAGCTAACTGCACGCGTCTCGATATGGCTATGGCAGTAAACTCATTAGCCAGAGATAGTTGGCACCTAAAAAGGGCCATTAGACCGAAGTTAAGCCTTCTGCGCTTCCTCCAAGGGTCGAAAGATTTGGACTTACAATATGAAGTATCATCCTCCAATGTTCATGCAAATGCAGGTTACAGGTCTGGTCCCTATACTGAGAAATCACAGAATGGGTACCTACAGTAGGATGGCCATCTACTGCAGATCTGCAAAGCAATTTATGAAGGCGACATCATCCAAAGGTTTTCCATATCCAAAGGTTTTAACGAGGCAAATCACATCAACTCTGGATCCTGAAGTATCCACCCCTCTGTAACGCTCAGAATCCAGAAGTATTCATGAGCATAGTCACTTGTACAAACCAGGGGTTAAAGAGCATTTGAACTCTTTTTCCTTAACTATGGTTTCTCCCACATGGTTTTCCATAGCTAAAGGTTTTAACGAGGCAAACCTCACCAACTCAGGATATTGAAGTATACACCCCATGTGAGACTCCTATTACGCTCAGAATCCCGAAGTATGCTTGAGCAGAGTCCACACCTATGGCTGGATAAGGGGGAGTGTTGTGAATGAAAATACCAGAGTCGGTTAGGATTGCGGGTATCTTAGAGATACGCCCATATCTATGTACCCTATCTTTCTACTCTCCTATTCTGCCTATAAATAAAGGGCTGGGGGTTCCTCCCCAAGTAGTTGATTCATAACAATATGATTTTTATAGACAATTTTTATATTCTCATATTTTTTCATTGAAAATGATGATCTCCCGGGTCCAACGGACATTTTTACGGATTTTTCAGAGCACGAGGCTATTTTTATACATTTTAGGAAAGTTATGGATCTTTTTATTAAATAATATGAATTTTTTGGCCTAATTTTGTCGTCTCATTTTTCCGTTGAAGATGGCGATCGCTTGATCCAACGGATAGTTTTAGGGATTTTTCTGCGCTCCGGGCTATTTTCTAAATTTTCTGTAAGGAATGAATCTTTATATAAAATGATATGATTTTTTACCCTAATTTTGTCTTCACTTATTTTTCAGTAGAAGATGTCGATCTGCCGCTTCCAACAGATGCTTTTGAGAATTATTCTGAGCTCGGAACTATTTTCTACAGTTCAGTGCAGACATTGATCTTTTTATTGAATGATATTATTTTATAGACTAAGTTTGTCTTCTTTGATTTTTTAGTTGAAGATGGCGACCTTCGGGTTCCAACAGACATTTTTTGCGGATTTTTCTGACCTCGGAGCTATTTCAAAATTCTCTAGAAGAAATGGATATTTTTATTAAATGATATGATTTTTGGCCTAATTTTGTTTTCTCTTATTTTTCAGTTGAAGATGTCGATCTTTCGGTTCCAATAGACATTTTGGGGATTTTTCTGAGCGCCGAGCTATTTCTACATTTTAGGGAAGATATGGATTTTTTTATTAAATGATATGAATTTTATATCCTTAATTTTTCTTCTCTTATTTTTTAAATTGAAGATGGCGATCACCCGATTCCAACGGATATTTTTGCGGATTTTTCTGAAATCTGTGCTATTTTTCTACATTTTCAGGAAGTTATAGATCCTTTTATTAAATGATATGATTTTTGGACTAATTTTGTCTTATCTTATTTTTAAATTGAAGATGGCGATCTCTCGGTTTCTAATAGACATTTTTGCAGATTATTTTGACCACTATGCTATTTTCTAAATTCTCTGGAAGAGATGGTTCTTTTATTAAAATATAGATTTTTGGCCTAAGTTTGTCTTCTCTTATTTTTTCCAGGTGAAGATGGCGATCTACCGGTTCCAACGGAAATTTTTGCAGACTTTTCTTTGCTTGGACTATTTTTTACATTTTTGTAAGATATGTATTTTGTTATTAAATGATATGATTTTTTGGCCTAATTTTGTCTCTCTTTTTTCAGGTAAAGATGGTGATCTCATGGTTCCAACAAACATTTTTACGGGGTTTTCAGAGCTCCAGGCTATTTTCTATATTTTAGGAAAGATATGAATCTTTTTTATTAAAGGATATGATTTTTGGCCTAATTTTGTCTTCCATTATTTTTCAGTTGAAGTTGGCAATCTCCTGATTCTAACGGTCATTTTTGCGGATTTTTCTGAGTTTCGAGCAATTTTCTACATTTTATGGAACATTTGCCTCTTTTTATTAAATGATATGATTTTTATAGCCTACGTTTGTCTTGTCTTATTTTTCAGTTAAAGATGGCGATCTCCTGGTTCCAACGGACATGTTTGTGGATTTTTCTGAGCTGGGGGCTATTTTCTATATTTTGTGGTAGATAAGGATCTTTTTATTGAATGATGTGATTTTTATAGCCTAAGTTTGTTTTCTCATATTTTTCAGTTTAATGTGGCGATCTCATGTTTATTTTTACTGATTTTTTTGTCCCGAGCTTATTTTCTATATTTTTTGGAAGATATGAATATTTTTATTACATAACATGATTTTGGGCCTTATTTTGCTTTCTCTTATTATTTTCGTTCAATATGACGATCTACCGGTTCCAACGGACCTTTTTGCAGATATTTCTTAGCTCCAGTCAATTTTCTAAATTTTCTGTAAGACTCGGATATTTATATTAAATAATGTAATTTTTATATTCTAATTTTGTCTTCTCTTATTTTTCCGTTAAAGAAGGCGATCTTCCGGTTCCAATAGAAATTTTTGCGGATTTTTCTTAGATCTGGGTTATTTTCTATATTTTTAAAAGATATGGATCATTTTATTAAATGATATGATTTTTGGGTTATTTTGTCTTCTCTTATTTTTTTATTGAAGATGGCGACCTCCCGGTTCAAACGGACATTTTTACGGATTTTTCTGAGCTCGGGACAATTTTCTACAGTTTATTGAAAATATGTATCTATTATTAAATGATATGATTTTATTGCCTAATTTTGTCTTCTCTTATTTTGTTAGTTGAAAATGTCGATCTCATGATTCCAACTGAAATTTTTGCAGATTTTTCTGAACTACATTCTATTTTCTACAATTTCTTTAAGATATGAATCTTTATATTAAAGATATGATTTTAATGGCCTAATTTTGTCTTCTCTTGTTTTTTCGTTGAAGATGGCAAACTCCCGGTTCCAATATAGATTTTTGCATGTTTATATATTAGATATGGGCTATTTTCAAGATTTTCTGTTAGATATGAATATTTATATTAAATGATAAGATTTTTATAGCCAAATTTTTATTCCCTTGTTTTTCAGTAGAAGATGGTGATCTCCCAGTTCCAACTGACATTTTTGTGTATTTTTCTCAGATCTGGGCTATGTTCTACATTTTCTAAAATATGTGGATCATTTTATTAATGATAGGAATTTTTGGGCAAATTTTATCTTCTCTTTTTTTGTTAAAGATGGCGATCTTTCGATTCCAACAGATATTGTTGCGGATTTTTCTGAGAACGGATCTATTCTCTACATTTTACTGAAGATATGGATCTTTTTATTATAATTTTTGTAGCGTAATTTTGTCTTCGCTGATTTTTCAGTTAAGTATGGTGATCTGCTAGTTCCAACAGACATTTTTTGCGGATTTTTCTGAACTCAGGTGATTTTTCTACATATTCAAGAAGTATGTGGATCTTTTTATTAAATGATACATTTTATTTCTAATTTTTTCTTCATTTATTTTTTCTTTGAAGCTGGTGATCTCTCGGTTCTAACAGACATTTTTACATATTTTTCTGAGCTCCGTCCTGTTTTCTATATTTTCTGTATGATATGAATCTTTTTATTAAATGATATAATTTTTATAGCATAAGTTTGTCTTCCCTTATTTTTAAGTTAAAGATGGTGATCTCAGAGCTCTAAAGGATATTTTTGTAGATTCCTCTCATCTCGGGGCTATTTTCAACATTTTCTGGAAGATATGTTTCTTTTTATTAAATGTTTGGCTTTATTTTGTCTTCTCTTATTTTTCAGATGAAGATGGCAATCTCCCGGTTCCAACAGACATTTTTGCAGATTTTTTTGATCTACTGGCTATTTTCTATATTTTATATAAGATATGTATCTTTATATTAAATGATAGGATTTTTATAGCCTAATTTTGGCTTCTCTTATTTTTAAGTTGAAGATGGCGATCTCTTGGTTACAACGGACATTTTTGCTGATTTTTCTAAGCTCGATGTTATTTTCTTCATTTTATTGAATATATGGATATTTCTATCAAATGATATGCTTTTTGTAGTCTAATTTTGTCTTCTCTTATTTTTCAGTTGAAGATGGCGATCTTTCGATTCTAACGGAAATTTTTGCGGATTTTTCTGAGCTCGGTGCTATTTTTCTACATTTTCTCAAAGATATGGATCTTTTATTAAATGATATGATTTTTGGCCTACTTTTGTCTTCTCTTATTTTTTTCGTTGAAGATGGCGATCTCCCAGTTTCAACGGACATTTTTGCAAGATTTTTCTTAGCTCTGCGATTTTTTCTACATTTTCTGTAAGATATGAATCTTTATATTAAATCTTATGATTTTTGTAGCCTAATTTTGTCTTCTTTTATCTTTCAATTGAAGATGGCGATCTTCAACAGATATAAGAGAAGACAAAATCGGAACCGGGTAATCGCCATCTTCATCTTTAAAAATGTTCATGGTAACCAAGATATCGCCATCTTCAACTAATAAGATTTTTATATATCATTTTCTAAGCTTGGTAATATTTTCTACACTTTATGAAAGATATGAATCTTTTTATTAATTGATATGATTTTTATAGCCAAAATTTGTCTTTTGTTATTTTCCTGTTGAAGATGTCGATCTTTTTATTAAATGATATGATTTTTGGCCTAATTTTGTCTTCTCTTATATTCTAGTTGAAGATGGCGATCTCCCGGTTCCAAGGGACATTTTTGCGGATTTTTCTGAGCTCCAAGCTATTTTCTAATTTTTTTGAAAGATAAGGATTTTTATATTAAATGATATGATTTTTATAGCCTAATTTTGGCTTCTCAAATTTTTTCAGTTGAAGATGGCGATTTCCATGTACCAACGGATATTTTTGCGGCTTTTTCTGAGATCGGGGATATTTTCCTACATTTTGGTAAGTTATAGTTATTTTTATTAAATGATATGATTTTTATGCTGAATTTTGTCTTCTCTTATTTTTCGTTGAAGATGGCAATTACCCGGTTCCTACGAACATGTTTGCGGATTTTTCTGAGCTTCGGGCTATTTTCTAAATTAAGTGTAAGCTATTAATCTTTATATTAAATGATATGATTTTTATAGCCTAATTTTGTCTTCTCTGATTTTTCAGTTGAAGAAGTCAATCTCCCGGTTCCACCGGATATTTTTTCGGATTTTTCTAAACTTGAAACTATTTTCTACAGTTTATTGAAGATATAAATCTTTTTATTAAATGATATGATTTTTACAGATTAAGTTTGTCTTCCCTTAGTTTTCAGTTGAAGATGGCGATCTCCCAGTTCCAATGGAAATTTCTGCGGAATTTTCCAAGCTCCGGGCTATTTTCTACATTTTATGTAAGATATGGATCTTTATATGATTTTTATGACCTAATTTTTTCTTCTCTTATTTTCAGATGAAGATGGCGATCTCCCAGTTCCAAGGACATTTTTGCGGATTTTTCTGAGCTCTGTGCTAAAACTTCATACAAAACTATTTTCTTCATTTTCTGTATGATATTGATCTTTAATATTTATATTAAATGATTTGATTTTAATGGCCTTATTTTGTCTTCTCTTATTTTTCAGTTGAATATGGTGATCTCCCGTTTCCAACGGAAATTTTTGCGTATTTTTCTGAGCTTAGTGCTATTTTCTATGTTTTCTTGAAGATAATGATCTTTATATTAATTGATATGATTTTTATTGCCTAATTTTATTTTCTCTTTTTTCCAGTTGACGATGGCGTTTCTTTTATTAAATGATATGATTTTTTGGCCTTATTTTGTCTTCTCTTATATTTCGGTTGAAGATGGCGATCACCCGGTTCTAACAGATATTTTTGCGGATTTTTCTGAGCTCTGGTCTATTTTTCACAATTTCTGGAATATATGGATCGTTTTATTAAATACTTTCAGGGAAGACAAAATTAGGCCAAAAATGTCCGTTGAAACCGGGAAATCGACATCTTCAACTGAAATACAATAGAAGACAAAATTCGAAACTGGGAAGTCATTATCTTCATCTATAAAAATGTTTGTTGCAACCAGGAAATCTCCATCTTTAACTGATAAGATTTTTATATATAATTTTCTGAGCTTGGTGTTATTTTCTACATTTTATGAAAGATATGGATCATTTTATTAATTGATATGATTTTTATTGCCTAACATTTTCTTCTCTTATTTTCCAATTGAAGATGTCGATCTTTTTATTAAATGATATGATTTTTTGGCCTAATTTTATCTTCTCTTATATTTCAGTTGCAGATGGCGAGCTCCCGGTTCCAACAGATATTTTTGCAGATTTTCCTGAGCTCCGGGCTATTTTCCACTTTTTGGAAGATATGTATCATTTTATTAAATGGTATGATATTTTGGCCTAAATTTGTTTTCTCTTATTTTTAAGTTGAAGATGGCGATCTCCTGGTTCCAACGAACATGGTCTACACTATTTTGTACACTTTCTGGAAGATAAGAATCTTTATATTAAATGATGTCATTTTTATACCTTAAGTTTTCCTTCTCTTATTTTTCAGTTGAAGATGTCGTCTCCCAGTTCCAACATATATTTTTGCGGATTTTTCTGAGCTCCAGGCTATTTTCTACATTTTATTAAAGATATGGATCTCTTTATTAAATGACAAGATTTTTTATCCTAATTTTGTCTTCTCATAGTTTTCAGTTGAATATGGCGATCTCCCGGTTCCAACGAACATTTTTGTGGATTTTTCTTAGCTTTGGGCCTTTTTTCTACATTTTCTGGAAGATATGAATCTTTTAATAAATGATACGATTTTTTGGCCTAATTTTGTCTTCTGTTTTTTCAGTTGAATATGGCGCTCTCCCGGTTCCAATGGATATATTTTTCAGATTTTTCTGAGCTCGAGGCTATTTTCTACATTTTTAAGAAGTTATGAATCTTTTTATTATATGATATTAATTTTTGACCTAATTTTTTCTTCTCTTATTTTTTAAGTTGAAGATGACGATCTCCATGTTTCAACGAACATTTTTGCGGATTTTTCTGAGCTATGGGCTATTTTCTACATTTTCGAAAAGTTATGGATCTTTTATTAAATAATATGATTTTTATAGCCTAATGTTGTCTTCTCTTATTTTTCAGTTGATAATGGTGATCTTCCAGTTCCAACGAATATTTTTGCATATTTTTTTGAGCTCGGTGCTATTTTCTACATTTTATGGAAGATTTAGAACTTTTATTAAATAATATGATTTTTATAGTGTAATACCATGTTTTCGTATATACGGGTATAATGTACGTATTTCTAAAAGTATTTGTACGTATGAAATTTTTGGGTATATTTATAAATTTTCCATAATTTTCTACTGACCAAATTATTTTTAAATAATTTTTTAAACATCATTTGAATTAAATGGATGAGTATTTAGATAGTATACCTGGTATTTGGTGAGCAAGTGTATTTTAGTGGAGTATTTCTATTTATTAGAAAATAGAAATACCTAAATTTCCTAATGGAGACACCTAGCCTAAGAGGTGTCATTACCTCTTTGATTTTCACCTAACTCGCTCCATTTGGCAAGCTAAGAGGGAATTAAGGGATGACAAGGATGAGGGGATGAATAAAAGAGAAGAAATTGGGAAAAGGAAAAAGAAAAAGAAGAAGAAAATATTCAAGTTCTCATCCCCTCTCCTCCCTTTACACCTCACACTCCACCACCATCTTCACCTCCATCTCCTAAATTTAATCCCTCTTTTGACATCCACCATTAGAGCTTAAGGTATGGAAGAAGAAAGATTAAGGATTGATGTGGTCTTCAAGGAGAGAAGGGCCAATAAATTAAGAAGGAGATATTTGAGGTAGGAATTCTAACATCCTAGTTAGGATGTAGTTTTAGGATTATGGTTATAGAGTTTCATCACCTAGCTAATTTTAAGTTGGAATTTGATGTAGAATTGTAGTTTAAGCCCCATGCTAGTAAAGTGCCATGTTATGTTAAGTTTAGTATACATGCTTATGATGTAATGTTTTATTTAGTGGAAGCATGCATAGTTTGCCAAAATATACCATGTAACATCCCATATTAGTGTAGACCATGTTGCCATTATGCTTCCTTTCTTAGCTTTAAAATCATTATCATGTCAAATTATTAGGATGGCAATGGGAGTATGACTTGTAGCTTCATGTTAGTCAGTCAATATGCTATAATAGCAATGTTAATGATATGATGTAAAATTTTCAGTTCTATCCTGTAGATTCAAAAATTCATATCTACTAGTGTAGAACTCTAAATCGGATGATTCAAGATGTTTTGGAAAGGTCATGAAGTTACTACAACTCTCTAGAAGGAAGCAAATCCTACTTTTGATTGTGGGAAGGTGTAAACAGCCGACGTTATCATGGTGTCAGTTTTAGACAGATTTTGCCACATTGTGGGAAAAATTTCATTACTCTATCTAGAGACTCCCAAATGACACAATCTTAGATAATATAGAAACAAAACTTAATCATCTACAACTTTTATGTTCATCACTAAACCAGATTATGGCCTTAGATAGCTGTTTTAGACTGATATATCAGAGTCCAGATTCAAAACAAAATTCTGTAGTTGTTATATAACTATCATGCTAAAATTTGTGAAAATTATGGTGCTAAGAATGGTGATATTCATGCTTATGGATGTAATGTTGTTGTCCATGTAGTAAATTATGTTATAAGAATAGTTCATGCTTATGGATGTAATGTTATGCTTGTACTATGTCACACAAATGCCATATTATGCTTCGTATTCTCATATTAGCATACTTCATGACAAGATGCTTCCATACCATGATGTGTTTCATACTAAAAATGATGGAGTTATATGTTAATTGAAAACATAAGATGTTATAGTGTAAGTGAAATTTGTCATGAAAAGAATGGTAGCCTCACAGAAATTAACACCACATAGACCAAAGTTCCACATGGACCAGCGTGCCATAGAAATGCCGAAGCGTGCCATAGAAATGCCGAAGGCCATCTCCTGAATCCATGAAGGCCACCTCTTGAATCAATGTGTGGTATGATAGACGACATGGACCTACGTGCTACATAGACCAGAGTGCCACGAAAATGCCGGGGCCACCTCCTGAATCCATGTGAGCCACCTCTAGAATCCATGAGTCACATTATAGGCATGCTGGCATAGATGGGATCCCTTACGTGTTGAATTTGTATTCATAACCATTCATATGCATCATGTGCATATCTAGGAGGGTCTGCCTTTACTTAACGCTTATTTAATTCTGTAGCTCTTACTTTTCAATATTTGCATGTGATGTTGTTTACTTTCCCTGCATGTTAATTCAATAGACCTTATTTACAGTACTTGTTCCTTATGCGTAAATAGTAGACCTGTTTACAGTTAAGTGACCAGACCCTAGTTAGGAATAATAGTTCTAAAACTAGACCGTACCTCGCGATGTTAAGATTTTCTACTGGGTCACGCGTTGACGTGTCTCATTTACTTTTTACAGGTTTCAGAGCAATACAGCCAGATCAGGCCTGACTCAGGAGTTAGCTTTCAGTTCGTGGTAGAGATGGAATCCTCAGTGGACAGCCTCTTCAGTTGGCTCTAAGTGTAGTCTGGGGAGAGAGTTGTAATGGTGTGGACCTTTATGTCTTTTGGGGATTTTTGTGGACCTTTATGTCTTTTGGGGATTTTTTAGGATTTCTTCTGTTTTATCACTTTTGTATTTGAGGATGCGATAATGTAAATAAATATATACCATTGTTTTAATAATAAAGA
>CM061142.1:715124502-715145306 GCA_030789695.1 Scilla litardierei | reverse complement strand
AATAAGAGAAGACAAAATTAGAATATAAAAATTACATTATTTAATATAAAGATCCGAGTCTTATAGAATATTTAGAAAATTGACCGGAGCTAAGAAATATCTGCAAAAAGGTCCGTTGGAACCGGTAGATCGTTATATTCAACCAAAACAATAAGAGAAAGCAAAATAAGGCCCAAAATCATGTTATGTAATAAAAATATTCATATCTTCCAAAAAATATAGAAAATAAGCTCGGGATCAAAAATCAGCAAAAAATAAACAGGAGATCGTCACATTAAACTGAAAAATATGAGAAAACAAACTTAGGCTATAAAAATCACATCATTCAATAAAAAGATCCTTATCTACCACAAAATATAGAAAATAGCCCCCAGCTCCGAAAAATCCATAAACATGTCCGTTGGAACCAGGAGATCGCCATCTTTAACTGAAAAATAAGACAAGACAAACTTAGGCTATAAAAATCATATCATTTAATAAAAAGAGGCAAATGTTCCATAAAATGTAGAAAATTGCTCGAAACTCAGAAAAATCCGCAAAAATGACCGTTAGAATCAGGAGATCACCAACTTCAACTGAAAAATAATGGAAGACAAAATTAGGCCAAAAATCATATCCTTTAATAAAAAAAGATTCATATCTTTCCTAAAATATAGAAAATAGCCTGGAGCTCTGAAAAACCCGTAAAAATGTTTGTTGGAACCATGAGATTGCCATCTTCACCTGAAAAAAGAGAGACAAAATTAGGCAAAAAAATCATATCATTTAATAACAAAATACATATCTTACAAAAATGTAGAAAATAGTCCAAGCAAAGAAAAGTCTGCAAAAATTTCTGTTGGAACCGGTAGATCGCCATCTTCACCTGGAAAAAATAAAAGAAGACAAACTTAGGCCAAAAATCTATATTTTAATAAAAGAACCATTTCTTCCAGAGAATTTAGAAAATAGCATAGTGGTCAGAATAATCTGCAAAAATGTCTATTAGAAACCGAGAGATCCACATCTTCAATTTAAAAATAAGATAAGACAAAATTAGTCCAAAAATCATATCATTTAATAAAAAGATCTATAACTTCCCGAAAATGTAGAAAAATAGCATAGATCTCAGAAAAATCCGCAAAAATGCCCGTTGGAATCGGGTGATCGCCATCTTCAATTTAAAAAATAAGAGAAGAAAAATTTAGGATATAAAATTCATATCATTTAATAAAAAAATCCATATCTTCCCTAAAATGTAGAAATAGCTCGGCGCTCAGAAAAATCCCCAAAATGTCTATTGGAACCGAAAGATCGACATCTTCAACTGAAAAATAAGAGAAAACAAAATTAGGCCAAAAATCATATCATTTAATAAAAATATCCATCTCTTCTAGAGAATTTTGAAATAGCTCCGAGGTCAGAAAAATCCGCAAAAAATGTCCGTTGGAACCCGAAGGTCGCCATCTTCAACTAAAAAAATCAAAGAAGACAAACTTAGTCTATAAAATAATATCATTCAATAAAAAGATCTATATATGCACTGAACTGTAGAAAATATTTCCGAGCTCAGAATAATTCTCAAAAGCATCTGTTGGAAGCGGCAGATCGACATCTTCTACTGAAAAATAAGTGAAGACAAAATTAGGCTAAAAAATCATATCATTTTATATAAAGATTCATTCCTTACAGAAAATTTAGAAAATAGCCCGGAGCGCAAAAAAATCCCTAAAACTATCCGTTGGATCAAGAGATCGCCATCTTCAATGGAAAAATGAGACGACAAAATTAGGCCAAAAAGTCATATCATTTAATAAAAAGATTCATAACTTTCCTTAAATGTATAAAAATAGCCTCGTGCTCTGAAAAATCCTCAAAAATGTCCGTTGGACCCGGGAGATCGTCATTTTCAATGAAAAAATATGAGAATATAAAAATTGTCTATAAAAATCATATTGTTATGAATCAACTACTGGGGGAGGAACCCCCAGCCCTTTATTTATAGGCAGAATAGGAGAGTAGAAAGATAGGGTACATGGATATGGGCGTATCTCTAAGATACCCGCAATCCTAACCGACTCTGGTATTTCCATTCACAACACTCCCCCTTATCCAACCATAGGTGTGGACTCTGCTCAAGAATACTTCGGGATTCTGAGCGTAATAGGAGTCTCACATGGGGTGGATACTTCAATATCCTGAGTTGGTGAGGTTTGCCTCGTTAAAACCTTTAGCTATGGAAAACCCTGTGGGAGAAACTATAGTTAAGGAAAAAGAGTTCAAACGCTCTTTAACCCCCTGGTTTGTACAAGTGACTATGCTCATGAATACTTCTGGATTCTGAGCGTTACAGAGGGGTGGATGCTTCAGGATCCAGAGTTGATGTGATTTGCCTCGTTAAAACCTTTGGATATGGAAAACTCAGTGGGAAAAACCATAGCTAAGAGAAAAGAGTACAAATTCCCTCAACTCCTCCTGATCTGTAAAAGCTCTTAGGCTTTTAGATCTCTTAGGCATATCTCATCACTCCTATTTACAACATTCCGAAAATATACATAGATTACAAAGTTATCACGATTAAGCAGCTGCTGAATCCAGAAATTCTGGAGAGGTGTGCTAAGTATCGTCGCCTCTGATGTGGTCTTCAGACTATGTGGTCAGCTCCACAATACCAGCCTCTATCCCAATCGTCACTGGGATGTGATGTACCAGCAGACGCCCTCAAATACACCATTGGTGTGGTGAGGATTTCGGAATGATAGGATGATGTCGCCTTCATAAATTGCTTTGCAGATCTGCAGTAGATGGCCATCCTACTGTAGGTACCCATTCTGTGATTTCTCAGTATAAGGACCGGACTTGTAACCTGCATTTGCATGAACATTGGAGGATGATACTTCATATTGTAAGTCCAAATCTTTCGACCCTTGGAGGAAGCGCAGAAGGCTTAACTTCGGTCTAATGGCCCTTTTTAGGTGCCAAATATCTCTGGCTAATGAGTTTACTGCAATAGCCATATCGAGACGCGTGCAGTTAGCCAGGAGTGCCTGATTGCACTTAGATAAGGGACTTTAGGACCAGTTATATCCTTCCCCTCTTCCAGCAATCGGAAGGGTTCTTTTTGTACATCCATTAAGTATACTACCGTAGGTGAACTTTGGATGACAATGGTCCTTTTAATTTCTCCAACGCACTTCTGGACGTTTGTAACAGGATTCTATGAGCCATCACTTTATACTTGCATATGTCTTTTTATTTCATGTTTAAAAGTCAGGCTTGAACAGATGTTTCGGTTTTCTCTTCAGTAGATCCGATGAGATTTTAGTTGTTTACAAGTATGATCTCTAATCCTGTTCTTTGCTTAGATGCAAAGACAACCCTCAGTAGGAATCATTGATTTGTCAAATGATTCTCTTGGTTGTACATTATTTAGTATACTTGTTTTTTTCTTCAATAGAATAGACATCCCGAAGTCTATTCAGGCATTTAAGAAAACGTGGAAATTATCTTTACCAAGATATCCACGATGGTATGTCGTCACAACATCCAATAACAGCATATCCAAAATTTTCCTTCGCCAAATCATAAGGTATTTGCTTTTGATAACTTCGGGAGACTGATGCATCATTTATGAGATATGCTCATTTTAATTTGTTCGATCCCTAGTTTCAGCGAAATTTTCCTTGGGCTATAGGTTGTACCGTATAGCTTACGATTTTGTATTTATTTTTTCTTATATGTGCAATACTTTATTTTATCCACAGGTTTGACACCTTTTGGTGTCTGGACTTCAGGTCCGAACATTTCACATTTCATAAGTGAGTCCAGCTCATCTTTTATTGTCCCGTTTCACATTTGGCCAATCTCTATGTTTGCCTTCTAGCAACGGAGTATGTGACGATAATTTATAAACATCATCGCTTTTGCGATGTATATGGCAATATGATACGTGAATACATTGTCGACAATTTATGTTCTATCTGTCCAACACATCCCCAGCACGTACAACATTTACTTTCAATTTCACTTTTTCCCGGCAGTTCCTCTGCAGTGGATTCCGGGACGGGTGAGGATATGGACATGAGCTCATTGTCCTGTGGTAGTATTGTCTTAAGGTCTCTAGGAGTTTCTGTCCTTGGAGCCTGGTGGTCTGCCTCTTTTCTGTTGAGGATTAGCCACTTCTGTTGCTGATGGATTGCATCCATCCTCGGGGATGTTAATCCTAGCTGGGGTTTTTGCAACAGGGATGTGTGATCTGACAATCTTCTGGTTGTCAGTAAATGAGTTCGGTAAATGGTGAACATTGTTCTGTGGAGGATCTTCTGGATCGCATCTTCACATTTGTTTTGTTACCAAATCATAGTGGGTCAAGCTTTTTGTATCCCACGTTAACATTTGCTTCGCGCCAGATTTTCCAGTATCTGGGCCTATTTTGGGGAAATTCGTCACATCGAAATCACAGTCTTCAAGCTGTGCCTTAAATGCGTCCCCCGTTTGGGGTTCTAGGTATCTAATAAGTGAGGGTGAGCCAAACCCTGCATGGATACCTAGGCGACGTTGAGGACCGTTTTGGTCCTCTGTGGTGGTGCAATGGAGATTTAAAACTGCGCGACCAAAGATTCTCAGATGAGAAATGTTCGGTGGCATTCCATATGCAAGTTGCATAGGAGACTCTGACCTCCAGAGGGTCTTTTATTTACGATGCAACATGCATAATTTGCATGTCCCCATGCATCCATCGGCAATCGGGATTTAATGGATGTTCAGTCCAGTGGAGTCTACTTATCAGTGACTCTGCCGACCCATTTTGGGTATGAACATGCGGCACTTGTTTGTTCATTTTCCTTTTCCGTTGCTTGGCAATACTCTTGAAATGATCGGGAGGTATATTTCCCAACATTAACCAGATTATTTTCTATATTTGATTGTCTGGAAAAATGTGCCTGTAACATTTTTATTTTTGTGTCAATAGCTTTGGAAAAGCTAAGTTGCAAGTATGTAGTAGACACATATACAAATATTCTGAGGATGCATTTATCAGTACAATGAAGTACCGAAATAGCCCACTAGGGGTGTGGAATTTGTCCACATCTATCTCCTTATATTCTTTTTTGAGGAAGCGTGGAGATTCTTTTTCAAATTTTCGTAGAGATGTCCTTGTAATTAGTTTCCCTTATAGGAAGGAGGGAATTCTCCCTTCTGAAGAATATTCTGGTTTTTCAAGTCATACCCATAGGATAAGATGTGGTGCATCGTCACTGATCCAGGGTGGCCAAGTCTATCATGCCAGAGTAAAAACTTGGCTGATGTCGGGCACTTCAGATGCACCGTTTAATTTCGCTTCCTTTCTCCGAATCTTTGTATGGTTGAGGCCTGTAAGGCTCTCAAAACGGTCGAGTATGGATTTAAATCCTTTTTCTTGAGACATTACATACAATAATTTGTTTTTCATTTACGTTTGTTGTTTCCAAATGGAATCCATTGAAATGGATATCCTTGAAACTTAGAAAGTTTCTTTTGGAATTCGAAGAGATTACTGCATCCTTCATTTTTGTTTCTGTGTCATTTGGGGGGGGGGGGGCAACAGTGTTGCGATCCCTGGATCTTCAATATGGCCCTGATGTTGGGCTTTTTATTGAAAGACCGTATGTGTTTATTGTCTACTAATCAGTCATGAGAGCAGTTCATCTATTAAAAGATGAATCTAATAGGCACAAGCATTTTCAGATAAACATTTTCATTCAAAACAAATTACATAATTCAAATGCTCTCATAACATAAATTATTCTCAAAACAAATTGCTAAGATAAAAATATGGGCTAATCAAGCATGTCATCATTTTCAAAGTCGTCAGCCGTAAACTTGACTGGAGCATAGAGATCATCAGGTTTATTTTAGCTTTATTTTTCTTGTTCTCTTTATACAAATCCTGGAGATGCTGCGGAGTTCTGCACACTCTGGGCCAGTGGCCTTTCATGCCACATCTACGGCACTGGTCTTCCCATTCCCTCTTGGGTGAGGATGAATCATCTTTATTTTTGTCATTTCTGTGCCAAGTGAACTTTCGCTTACTTTTATTCCTTCGTTGCTGGACTTGGCCCCTAGCCCTTTTGTTCTGTCCCCCTTTATGTGGTCTTTCTTTTCGTTTGTTGTCCCTCTTCTTTCGAGAAGAAAAGGCATTATGAGCTTCTGGGAGGGGGACAGTGCCAGGGGGCACATGTTGTGAGTGGCGAGGAGAAGCTCTCTGTTTTGTTCAGCCATGAGTAAACATGACAGCAGCTCAGAATACTTGGTGAAATTGCGTTCACGGTATTGTTGCATTAGTATCGCATCTTTTTCATGGAAGGATGTATACGTCTTTTCCAGCATGCGATCTTCTGAGACTTTTTCACCACACAACTTCAGGCATGAGGTGATACTAAAAAGTGCTGAGTTGTACTCAGTAATGGACTTAAAGTCCTGCAGCCTCAGGTTCTCCCACTCGTATCGTGCCTTTGAGAGTATAACATCTTTCTGATGTTTATACCTCTCCTCAAGGGCAATCCATAGCTCTAGTGGATCTTCGACCGTAAGGTATTCAGCCTTTAGGGTCTTGTCCACATGGCGGCGAATATAGATAATTGCTTGCGCCTTTTCTATATCGCTTACATTTTCATTATTAGTCACAGCAGAAATGAGGGACTTTGCCCGCAGATGAAACTTCACATCGAGCTGCCAGCTCAGATAGTTTCTTCCTGATGCATCCAGCACTTCGAAATCGACACTTGCAATTTTAGCCATTGTATCTAGCAGAGCACAAATATGCATGAATTAATAATTTTAATATAAACATTTTCATGTGGAGGCAATTTTAATGTGAAGGGATAATTGCGTGAATCGGCCAATCCCATATAAATAACAGTCCAAAGTCGCATTACAATCCATATTACACAAATGAAAGCTTTTAAAAAGAAATTACAACTTTGGAACCCCCCGTGGGTCCCATATAAGATCTTCAACTTCAATAGTGGCCTCCGTATCCATGGAAAATGGTCTTCGGTCTTGGACATTTACATAATTTCCTCACTACAATTTCTCTCAAAAGTAAAAGAAAAGTGCAGGAAAATAAAATGTGGGACTTAAACAGCCGATCCAAAAACCGCAATTAGCCATCCATGCAGAAATTTTGTGCTCATCAAACATTTTCATCAGACATTTTCATCACAGGCATGACATGCATTAAATATTCGCAGAGAATGATAAACAATTTAATCACTTAATAATTATTGGACCACTGGGCAACGTCATACACCGTTAGGTTAGGTAACTAATGGCAGAGCAGTTGCAGGATCTTCCTAATTCATACACCGTTAGGTTAGGTAACTAATGGCAGAGCAGTCGCAGGATCTTCCTAATTATTAAGCTTAAATATAATGCACAACCACGCATGTAATATCCACAGAATAAGCCAGTGATGCAAAGCATGTATAGATGATTTTACAGAAGAAATCATTTAATGCAAGGGTTGTGCTAGTTGGGTTTATCCAAAAAGATTGGAAAAGTGTCCAACAATTAAACATGTTTTTCATAAAAGGAAAAGGTTTTCCTTTTTATTCATCCCCAAAGTATCCCAAAAGTCCCCTTATAGCCCCATGATATTTCATGATATTTCATGAATTTTTAGGTTGCCAAAAACGCCATATTAATCAATTTTGAATACAATAAGCCTTTTAAAGCAATTTTTAGCCCCTTTAATTGTAATTTGCCCCTTTCCCATTTTTTTTGAAAATATGGTCTGCGGGCCTGAAGCCCGCAGAGTGGCTGCGGGCTTTAGGCCCGCATTCTCAATCTGTTTTTTTGGAAAAGTAGTCTGCGGGCCTGAAGCCCACAGATTTGCTGCGGGCTTCAGGCCCGCAGTCTGAATTTGTTTGTTTTTTTTCTAAATGGGCTTCAGGCCCATTAGTGTTGAGAGACGGCGGCTAGGGTTAGCCGCCGCCGCCCCTCACTGTACCACCGCCGGGCGGCGGTAAAAAAAAGACAAAAAAGGAGCCCCCTTCGGGGGGTTGTTTGTAGCAGCACCGTCCCCCTCTGGGGGGCTCAGACGCCGAGGCACAGGGAAACGCTGCCCCCCTTCGGGGGGCCGGACGTCGGGGCGCAGGGAGGCGCCACCCCCTTCGGGGGGCCAGCGACGAGGCAAGCCGCCCCCCTTCGAGGGGGATGGTGACGAGGCAAGCCGCCCCCCTTCGGGGGGACGGCGACGAGCAACCGCCCCCTTCGGCAGGACGGCGATGGGCAAAACCACCCCCCTTCGGGGGAACGGTCGGCCGTAGCGGCAAAATCACCGCACCCCGCTTCAGGAGGGGGGCGGGGGCACGAACCGCCCTTCGGGCAACGACGGTGGCCGCCACCCGCTTCAGGCGGGGGGGCTGGGGCACGAAGCGGCGGCCCCGCTTCAGGCGGGGGGCTGGGGCACGAAGCGGCGGCCCCCCGCTTCAGGGGGGGCTGGGGTGGGGAAGGCGTGCAACGTGCTTCGGGTGGGGTGGCGGCCGACAGCAAAGCTGGCGGCAAGGCCTAAGTAGGGAGAAAACCCTGTATAATACAGATTACACCTGGGAATCATATTAACAATATGATTTTTGGGCGATGAAGTTCGTCGTTTTAGGCGATTAGCAACTCTCATATCGATCTTGGGAGATCTATGGGTAGATCATACGTATGATAAAAATATCGTTTTTAGCGATTTTTACCTCTATATCCGTCCTCTGGATATAGCGACGGTTGAACGAAGCCCTACACGGATGACAACACTCGATTGAGGAAGCCTTGCACCGCGCGCATGGATCTCCCGTCTCCCTTCGCCTTCGCAACGATCGAAACTTTTTTTGTGGAAGAAGTTTTTAGAGGCTCGTGTTGATAACGTGTTATGAATCAACTACTGGGGGAGGAACCACCAGCCCTTTATTTATAGGCAGAGTAGGAGAGTAGAAAGATAGGATACATAGATATGGGTGTATCTCTAAGATACGCACAATCCTAACTGACTCTGGTATTTCCATTCACAACATATATCAATTAATATAATGGTTCATATCTTACAGAAAATGTTGAAAATAGTCTGGAGCTCAGAAAAATCTGGAAAAATGTTCGTTGGAACCGAGAGATCCCCATTTTGAACTGGAAAAATAAGAGAAGAGAAAATGAGGGAACAAAGATCATTTCAATTAATACAAAGATCTTTATCTTCCAGAAAAAAGAAAATAGCCACGGGCTCAGAAAAGTACGCAAAAATTTCCGTTAGATCCGGGAGATCGCCATCTTCAACTGAACAATAAGCCAAGATAAAAAGGCTATAAAATCATAGCAATTAATATAAAGATCCGTATCTTACTAAAAATGTAGAAAATTACCCAGAGCTCAGAAAAATCCGCAAAATTTTTTGTAAGAACCGTAAGATTGCTATCTTTAACGAATAAAATAAGAGACGACAAAATTAGTCCAAAAATTATATCATTCAATAAAAAATACATATCTTCAGAAAATGCAGAAAATAGCTCCGACATCAGAAAAATCTGCAAAAATGTCTGTTGGAACCAGGAGATAGCCATATTCACTGAAAAATAGGGGAATACAAACAAAGGCTATAAAAATCATATCATTTAATAAAAAGATACATATTTTCCATAAGATTTAGAAAACAGCCCCGAGATCAGAAAAACCCGCAAAAAATTCTGTTGGAAACGAGATATCATCATCTTCAACTGAAAAATAAGAGAAGACAAACTTAGTCTATAAAAATCATATAATTTAATAAAATGAACCACATTATCAATAAACTGTAGAAAATATTTACGAGCTCAGAAAAATCTGTAAAGATGTCTGTTAGAACCGGGAGTTCACCATCTTCAAATAAAAATTAAGAGAAGACAAAATTGGACCAAAAATCATATCATTTAATAAAAAGATCAATAATAACCGAAAATATAGAAAAATAGTTTCGAGCTTAGAAAAATCCGCAAAAATGTCCGTTGGAACTGGGAGATCGCCATATTCAACTGAAAAATAATAGAAGACAAAATTAGGCTACAAAACACAGATCATTTAATAAAAAGATCCATATCTTCTATAAAATGTAAAACATAGCCATGAGCTCTGAAAAATCTACAAAATGTCCGTTGGAACCGAGAGATCGTCATTTTCAACTGAAAAATAAGAGATGACAGAATTAGGACATAAAAACCATACAATTTAATATAAAGATCCATATCTTCAATAAAATGTAGAAAATTGTTCGGAGCACCGAAAAATCTGCAAAAATATCCGTTGGAACTGGGAGATCGCCATTTTCAATTAAAAAATAAGAGAAGCCAAAAATTGGACTTAAAATCATATCCTTTTTAATAAAGATCCATATATTTCAGAAAATGTCGAAAATAGCCTGTAGCTAGAAAAATACACAAAAATATCCGTTGGAACCAGGATTTTGCCATCTGTAATATGAAAATAAGAGAGGACAAAATTTGGCCAAAAAATCATATTATTTAATAAAACGGTCCATATCTTCCAGAAACTGTGGAAATTAGACTGGAGCTGAGAAAAATCCACAAAAATGTACATTGAAATCGTGAGATCACCAACTTCAACTGAAAAATTAGAGAAGACAAAAGTAGACCAAAAATCAAATCATTTAATAAAAATCTATCTTTCAGAAAATGCAGAAAATAACCACGAGCTAAGAAAAATCCACAAAACTATTCGTTGGAACCGGAAGATCGCCATCTTCAACTTAAAAATAAGAAAAGGCAAAATTAGGCTATAAAAATTATATCATTTACTATAAAGATTCATATCTTACAGAAAAAATAGAAAATGGCACATAGTTCAGGAAAATCATCAAAAATGCCCGTTGGAACCGGGAGATCGCAATCTTCAAATGAAAAATAAGAGAAGACAAAATTATGCCAAAAAATCTTATCATTTAATCAAAAGATCCATATCTTCCAGAAAATGTAGAAAAAATCCGCAAAAATGTCCATTAGAACCGGGAGAACACGTCTTCAACTGAAAAAAAATAAGAGAAGACAAATTTATGCTATAAAAATCATATCATTTAATGAAATGATCCATTTCTTAAATAAAATGAAGAAATAGCTCTGTGCACAAAAAAATCCACAAAAATTTTCGTTGGAACCGAGCGATCACTATCTTCAATTGAAAAATAAGAGAAGACAAAATTATGCCAAAAATCATATCATTTAATAAAAATATCAATGTCTTTCAGAAAATATAGAAAATAGTCTCAAGGTCAGAAAAATCTGCAAAAATTTCCGATGGAATTGGGCGATCGCCTTGTTCAATTGAAAAATAAGAGAAGGCAAACTTGGTCTATGAAAATCAAATAATATAATAAAAGATCCATAAAATGTCTGTTGTAACTGGGAGATCGCCATCTTCAACTGAAAAATAAGAGAAGATAAATTGATGCTATAATAATCATTTCATTTAATAAAAGGATTCATTTCTCCAATAAAATATAGAAAATAGCCCCGAGATCAGAAAAATTCCTGAAAATGTCTGTTGGAACCGGGAGATCGCCATCTTCAACTGAAAAATAAAAGAAGACAAAATTAGGCTATAAAATTCTTAAGATTTAATATAAAGATTCATATCTTACAGAAAATGTAGGAGCTCAGAAAAATCTTGAAAAATGTCTGTTGAAATGGGTGATCGCCATCTTTAGCGAAAAAATAAGAGAAGACAAAATTAAGGCAAAAATTCATATCATTTAATAAAAAGATCCATATCTTCGAAAAATATAGAAAAATATACCCGAGCTACGAAAAATCGGCAAAAATTTTCGCTGGAATCAATAGATCGACATCTTCAACAAAAAAATAAGGGAAGAAAAAATTAGACTACAAAAGCATATCATTTGATTAAAAAATCCATATATTTAATAAAATTAAGAAAATAACATTGATCTCAGAAAAATCAGAAAAAATTTCCGTTGTAACTGGAAGATCACCGCCTTCAATTGAAGAATAAAAGAAGACAAAGATAGCCTAGAAAATCCTATCATTAAATATTAAGATACATATCGTACAGAAAATACAAAAAATTGCGCATAGATCAGAAAATCCGCAAAAATATCCGTTGGAACAGTGTTATTACCATCTTCATTTGAAAAATAAGAGCAGACAAAATAAGGCCAAAAATCATATCGTTTAATAAAAATAAAGAAATATTATAAAATTTAGAAAATTGCTCCGATGTCAGAAAAATCTGCAAAAATATCCTTTGGAATCGGGAGATCATCATCTTCAACTGAAAAATAAGGGAAGACAAACTTAGGCTATAAAAATCATATAATTTAATTAAAGGATTCATATCATACAGATAATGTAGAAAACAGCTCAGAGCTCAGAAAAAATCTGTAAAATTTTTTATTAGAACCGAGAGATCGCCATCTTCAACAAAAAATAAATGAAGACAAAATTAGGCCAAAAAATCATATCATTTAAAAAAAATCCATCTTACTGAAAACGTAGAAAAATCGCACCGAGTTCAGAAAAATCCGCTAAAATGTCTGATGGAACTGACAGATCAACATACTTAACTGAAAATAAAGATAAGACAAATTTACGCAACAAAAACCATATCATTTAATAAAAAGTTCCATATCTTCAGTAAAATGTAGAAAATAGTCCCGAGCGAGGAAAATCCACAGAAATGTCCGTTGGAAGCAGAAGATCGCCATCTTTAACAGAAAAAATAAGAGAAGATTAAATTAGGCCAAAAAATCATATCCTTTAATAAAAATATCCTTATTTTTCATAAAAGATAGAAAATAGCCCAGATTTCAGAAACATCTGCAAAAATTTCTGTTGAAACCGAAAGATTGTCATCTTTAGCAGAAAAATATCAGAAAAAAAAATTCGATTATAAAAATTATATCATTTAATATAAAGATCCCTATCACACAAAAATGTAGAAAATTGCCAGGAGCTCAGAAAATTCGCAAAAAGGACCGTTGGAACCGGGAGATCGCAATATTCAACGAAAAAAATAAGAGAAGACAAAATTAGGCAATAAAAATCATATCATTTAAAAAGCTATATATCTTCAATAAACTTTAAAAATAGCCACGAGCACTTAAAAATAATCAAAATATCCGTTGGAATCGGGAGATCGCCATCAATAACTTTAAAAATAAGAGAATACAAAATTAGGCCAAAAAATCTTATCATTAAATAAAAAGATCAGTATCTTCTCGAAAATTTATAAAATTTGCCGCGAGCTCAGAAAAATACGTAATAATGTCCGTTGGAACCGGGAGCTCACCATCTCCTACTGAAAAATAAGAGAAAACAAAATTAGGCTATAAAAATCATATCATTTAATATAAAGATTCATATCCTAGAAAAAAATGTTGAAAATAGCCTGTAACTCAGAACAATCTGCAAAAATGTCTGTTGGAACCGAGAGTTTGCCATCTTCAACGAAAAAAATAAGAGAAGACAACATAAAAATCATATCATTTAATATAAATATTCATATCTGACAGAAAAGAAGAAAATAGACCAGAGTTCAAAAAAATCTGCAAAAATTTCTGTTGGAACTGGAAGATCGACATTTTGAACTAAAAAATAAGAGAAGACAAAATTAGGCGATAAAAATCATATCATTTAAAAAAAGACACATATCTTCAATAAACTGTAAAAAGTAGTCCCGAGCTCAGAAAAATTAGCAAAAATGTAATTTGGAACTGAGATATCACCATCTTCAACAGAAAAATAAGTGAAGACAAAATAAGGCAAACAAATCATATGATTTAATTAAATGATCCATATCTTTTAGCAAATGTAGAAAATATCCCAGATCTCAGAAAAATCCACAAAAATTTCTGTTGGAACTGAAAATCGCCATCTTCAACTGAAAAATAAGAGAAGACAAAATTAGGCTAAAATTATATCATTTAATATAAATATCCATGGCTTACAGAAAATATGAAAATTGCTTAGAGCTAAGAAACATTCGCAAAAAGGTCCGTTGGAACCGGGAGATCGCTATATGCAACGAAAAAAATAAAAGAAGACAAAATTATGCCCAAAAATCAGATTATTTGATAAAAAGAGCCACATCTTCTGGAAAATATAGAAAATAAGCACGAGGTCAGAAAAATCTGCAAAAATGTCCGTTGGAACCGGGAGATCGCCATCTTCAACTAAAAAAATAAGAGAAGACAAAATTAGGCTATAAAATCATCAATTGATTAAAAGATCCATATCCTCAATTAACAGTATAAAATAGCCCTTAGCTCAGAAAAATCTGCAAAAATGTCGGTTGGAAACAGGAGATCGCCATCTTTAACTGAAAAGTAAGAGATGACAAACTTAGGCTATAAAAATCGTATCATTTAATAATATTAAATGATCCGTATCTTACATAAAATATAGAAAATAGCACATAGCTCAGAAAAATCTGCAAAAATGTCTGTTGGAACTGGGAGATCGACTGAAAAATAAGACAAAACAAACCACTGCTATAAAAATCATATCATTTAATAAAAAGAGCCATATTTACATAAATGTAGAAAATAGCTTGAAGCACAAAAAAACAGCAAAAATGTCGAATGGAATTGGAAGATCGACATCTTCAACTGAAAAATAAGAGAAGACAAAATCAGGCCAAAAATCATATCCTTTAATAAAAAGATTTATATCCTTCATAAAATATAGAAGATAGCCCGGAGCTATGAAAAATCTGTAAAAATGTCCGTTGGAATCGGGAAATTGACATCTTCAATAGAAAAAAGAGAAGAACCGGGCGATCGCCATCTTCAATTAAAAATAAGAGAAGGCAAAATTAGACAAAAAATCAAATAAAAAGATCCATTTCTTCCAAAAAAATTTAGAAAATAGCCCCGAGTTCAGAATAATAAAAAAACGTCCATTGGAACCGAGAGATCCCCATCTTCAGCCAAAAATAAGAGAAGACAAAATTTGGCCAAAAAATCATATCATTTAATAAGAAGATTCATAACTTCCCGAAAATGTTGAAAAATAGCCCCGAGCTCAAAACAATATGCAAAAATGTCCGTTGGAAAGGAGAGATCGCCATTTTTAGCTAAAAAAGAGAAGACAAAATTATGCTATAAAAATCATATCATTTAATATAAAAGATCCATATCTTATAGATAATTAGAAAATAGCCCAGAGCACAAAAGATCCGCACAAATGTAATTGGAAACGGAAGATCACCATCTTCAACTTAAAAAAGAGAAGACAAAATTGGGCCAAAAATCATATCATTTAATTAAAATATCCATATCTTCTAAAAAGGTAGAAAATAGTCCTTACCTAAGAAAAAAATCCGCAAAAATGTCTGTTGGAACGAGTAGAATGACATCTTCAACTGAAAAAAATAAGAGAAGACAAATGTCGGCTATAAAAATCATATCATTTAATAAAAAGATCCTTATCTTTCAAAAAAATAGAAAATAACACCGAGTTCATAAAAATCCGCAAAAAATGTCCGTTGGAACCATGAGATCACATCTTTAACTGAAAAATAAGAGAAGAAAAAATTAGGCCAAAAATCATATCATTTAATAAAAGATACATATACTCCAGAAAATTTAGAAAATAGGCCCGAGGTCAAAATAATACGCAAAATATCCGTTGGAACTAGGAGATCGTCATCATCAACTGAAAAATAAGAGAAGACAAAATTAGACCATAAAATCATATCATTTAATATAAAGATCCAAATCTTCCAGAATATGTAGAAAATAGCCTAGAGCTCAGAAAAATCCGAAAAATTTTCCGTTGGAACCGAGAGATCAACATCTTCAACTAAAAAAATAAGAGAAGACAAACGTATGCGATAAAAATAAATCATTTAATGACAAATTTTTATCTTCCATAAAGTGTAGAAAATAGCACCGAGCTCAAAAAATTTCGGAAAATTATTCATTGGAACCAAGAGATTGTCATCTTCAACAGAAAAATAAGAGAAGACAAAATTAGGCCAAAAATTCATATCATCTAATAAAAAATACATATCTTACAGAAAATGTAGAAAAATAGTCCCAAGCAAAGAAAAGTCCGCAAAAATGTCCATTGGAACCGGAAAATCACCATCTTCACCTGAAAAAATAAGAGAAGAAAAATGTAGGCTATAAAAATCATCTCATTTAATAAAATGATACATATCTTCCATAAAATGTAGAAAATAGCACTAGCTCATAAAAATCCGCAGAAATATAAGTTGGAACCCGGCGATCGCCATCTTCAATTAAAAATAAGAGAAGGCAAAATTAGACAAAAAATCAAATAAAAAGATCCATTTCTTCCAAAAATTTAGAAAATAGCCCCGAGTTCAGAAAATAAAAAAATGTCCATTGGAACCGGGAGATCGCCATCTTCAGCGAAAAATAAGAGAAGACAAAATTTGGCCAAAAATCATATCATTTAATAAAAAGATCCATAACTTCCCGAAAATGTAGAAAAATAACCCCGAGCTCAAAACAATCTGCAAAAATATCCGTTGGAACTGAGAGATCGCCATCTTTAGCTGAAAAATAAGAGAAGACAAAATTATGCTATAAAAATCATATCATTTAATATAAAAGATCCATATCTTATAGATAATTAGAAAATAGCCTGGAGCACAAAAGATCCGTACAAATGTAATTGGAATCGGAAGATCACCATCTTCAACTTAAAAAAGAGAAGACAAAATTGGGCCAAAAATCATATCATTTAATTAAAATATCCATATCTTCCAAAAAGGTAGAAAATAGTCCCAACCTAAGAAAAAATCCGCAAAAATGTCTGTTGGAACGAGTAGAATGACATCTTCAACTGAAAAAAATAAGACAAGACAAATGTCGGCTATAAAAATCATATCATTTAATAAAAATATCCTTATCTTTCAAAAAATATAGAAAATAACACCGAGTTCATAAAAATACGCAAAAATGTCCGTTGGAACCATGAGATCGACATCTTTAACTGAAAAATAAGAGAAGACAAAATTAGGCCAAAAATCATATCATATAATAAAAGATACATATACTCCAGAAAATTTAGAAAATAGGCCCGAGGTCAGAATAATACGTAAGAATATCTGTTGGAACTAGGAGATCGTCATCATCAACTGAAAAATAAGAGAAGACAAAATTAGACCATAAAAATCATATCATTTAATATAAAGATCCAAATCTTCCAGAATATGTAGAAAATAGCCTAGTGCTCAGAGAAATCCGCAAAAATTTCCGTTGAAACAGAGAGATCAACATCTTCAACTGAAAAAATAAGAGAAGACAAACGTACGCTATAAAAATATATCATTTAATAAAAAGTTTTTTATCTTCCATAAAATGTAGAAAATAGCACCGAGCTCAAAAAATTTCGCATAATTATTCTTTGGATCCAAGAGATCGCCATCTTCAACAGAAAAAATAAGAGAAGACAAATTAGGCTATAAAAATCATATCATTTAATTTAAAGATTCATATCTTACAAAAAAATATAGAAAATATCCTGGAGCTCAGAAAAATCTGCAAAAAATGTTCATTGGAATCGGGAGATCGTCATCTTCAATTAAAAAAATAGAGAAGACACAATTAAGGTAAAATTATATTATTTCAAAAAAAGATCCATATCTTTCAGAAAAAGTAGAAAAATAGACTCAAGCTAATAAAAATCCGCAAAAATATCCATTGGAACCGGTTAGAACGCTATCTTCATTTGAAAAAAATAAGAGAAGACAAATGTAGGCTATTAAAATGTAGAAAATAGCACCAAGCTTTTAAAAATCTGCAAAAATATCCGTTGGAGAAGGGAGATTGCCATCTTCAACTTAAAAATAAGAGAAGACAAAATTAGGCCAAAAATCATATCATTTAATATAATATCCATATCTTCCAAAAACTTTAGAAAATAGTCATAAGGTCTGAATAATACGCAAAATGTCCGTTAGAAACGGGAGATCATTATCTTCAACTAAAAAATAAAAGAAGGAAAAATTAGGTCAAAAAATCATAGCATTTAATAAAAGATCCATAACTTCTCGAAAATATAGAAAATAGCCTCAAACTCGGAAAAATCCGCAAAAATGTCCCATGGAACCGGGAGATCGCTATCTCAAACTTAAAAAATAAGAGACGACAAAATTATGTAATAAAAATCATATCATTTAAAATAAAGATTCATATTATTCAAAAAATATAGAAAATAGCACGTAGCTCAAAAAACCCGCACAAATGTCCATTGGAGTTGGGAGATCGCCATCTTCAAATTAAAAAAGAGAAGACAAAATTAGGCCAAAAAATCATATCATTTCATAAAAAGATACATATCTTCCAGAAAATGTAGAAAAATAGTCTCCAGCTAATAAAAATCTGCGACAATGTCTATTGAAACCGAGAGATCGTCATCTTCAACTAAAAAAATAAGAGAATACAAATGTAGGCTATGTGTAACACCTCGCTCTACAAGATACCTGGAAAGTACAATTCCGTCCCAAGTATTCATAGAGCAATGAGTGTTAAAAATAAAGAGAAGGAAGAGAGTCTGCAAGAAGAATAATGCAGGTCACTGCACACATGCTGGGAATTACAAGTAATGCTCCAACACAGAAAATAAGAGACAATCATATACAAGTCCAACAATATTTATTATTAAAACAAAGGTACCACTTTATTTACATCATCTCATCCTCAAATACAAAAGTGAAAAATAGAAGAAATCCCATAAAAATCCCAAAAAGACATATAGGTCCACACCAATACAACTCACTTCGTTGACTACCCTGAGAACCAACTGAAGAGGCTTCCCTCTGAGGATTCCATCTCTACCACGAACTGAAAGCTAACTCCTGAGTCAGACCGGATCTGGCTGTACTACTCTGAAACCTGGAAAAAGAAAATGGGACACGTCAATGCGTGACCAAGTAGGAAATCCTAACATCGTTAGGTTGGGTCTAGTTTTAGAACTGTTATTCCTAACTAGGGTCTTGTCACTTAACTGTAAGCAGGCTACTATTTACGCATAAGGAACAAGTACTGTAAATAAGGTCTACTGAATTAACATGCAGGAAAAGTAAACAAAATCACATGCAAATATTGAAAAGTAAGAGTTACAGAATTAAATAAGCGTGATGTAAAGGCAGATAATCATAGATATGCACTTGATGCATATGAATGGTTATGAATACAAATGCAACACATAATGGATCCCATGTATGCCAACGTGCATACAATGTGACTCATGGATTCTAGAGGTTGCTCCTATGGATTTAGGATGTGGCCCTAGGCATTTACGTGTCACACTGGTCTATGTAGCACATAGGTCCATGTCGTCTATCATACCACACATTGATTCAAGAGGTGGCCCCCCATGGATTTAGGAGGTGGCCTACGACATTTCTGTGGCACGTTGGTCCCATGTGGCACCTTGGTCTATGTGGTGTAAATTCTGTTAAGCTACCATTCTTTTCTTGACAAATTTCACTTACACTATAACCATCTTATGTTTCCAATTAACATATAACTCCATCATTCTTAATATGAAACACATCATGGTATGTAAGCATCTTGTCATAAAGTATGCAAATATGAGACTAAGGAGCATAACATGGCATTTGTGTGACATCCATAAGCATGAACAAGCATAACATTACATCCATAAGCATGAACTATTCTCATAACATAATTTACTACATGAATAACAACATTACATCCATAAGCATGAATATAACCATTCTTAGCACCATAATTTTCTCAAACTTTAGCATGATATTTATATGACAACTATAGAATTTTATTTTGAATCTAGACTCTGATATATTAATCAAAAACAGCTATCTAAGACCATAATATGGTTTAGTGCTGAACATAAAAGTTGTAGATGCGTAAGTTTTGTTTCCAGATTATCTAAAATTGTGTCATTTAGGGATGTGTCATTTAGGGATCCGTAGAGATAGTTATGAAAAGTTTCCCACAATGTAGCAGAATCTATCTAAAACTGACACCATGGTAAAGTCTTCTGTTTACACCTTCCTACAATCAAAACTAGGCTCCGCTTCCTTTAAAGAGTTATAGTTAACTTCATGAACTTTCCAAGACATCTTGAATCATCACATTTGGATGTCTACACTAGCAGATATGAATTTTTGAATCTACAAGACAGAAATGAAAATTTTACAGCATATCATTAACATAGATATTATAGCATATTGATTGACTAACATGATGCTACTAGTCATACTCCCATTGCCATCCTAATAATTTGACATTATAATGATTTTAAAGCTAAGAAAGGAAGCATAATGGCAATATAGTCTACACTAACATGGGATGTTACATGGTATATTTTGGCAAACTATGGATACTTCCACTAAATAAAACATTACATCTTAACATAACATGGCACTTTACTAGCATGTGGCTTAAACTACAATTCTACATCAAATTCCAACTTAAAATTAAATAGATGATGAAACTCTATAACCACAGTCCTAAAACTACATCTTAACTAGGAAGTTAGAACTCCTAACTCAAATATCTCCATCTTAATTTATTTGGCCCTTCTTTTTCTTGAAGACCCTATCAATCCCCAAGCTTTCTCCCTAAATACTCCCTAGGATACTTGGGAAGTACGAATCCATCCCAAGTAATCCTAGAGCAGCGAGTGTTAAAATGAAAGAGAAGGAAGTGAGTCTACAAGAAGAATAATGCAGGTCACTGCGCACATGCTGGAAAGTACAAGTAATGCTCCAACACAGAAAATAAGAGACAGTCATATATAAGTCTAACATTCTTTATTATTAAAAAAATGGTACCT
>CM061142.1:714962930-715124002 GCA_030789695.1 Scilla litardierei | reverse complement strand
CCGGAGTTTAGGAAAATGCCTAAAAATGTCCGTTGGAATCGGGAGAATGCCATCTTCAACTGAAAAATTAGAGAAGACAAAATTAGGCCAAAATGTTATCGTTTAATAAAAATATTCATATCTTCCACAAAATGCAGAACATAGCCCCGAACTCAAAAAAATAACGCAAGAATGTTCGTTTGAACCTGGAGATGGCCCCCTCCAACTGAAAAAAGTAGAAGAAAAAATTAGGTTGTAAAACCATATCATTTAATAAAAAGGTCCATATCTTACAGAAAATGCAGAAAATAGTCCGGAGCTCAGAAAAATCCACTCAAATGTTTGTTGGAACCTGGAGATTGACATCTTCAACTGAAAAAGAGAAGACAAAATTAGGCCAAATACTCATATTATTTAATAAAAAGGTACATATCTTCCAGAAAATGTAGAAAATTGCTCCAAACTAAGAAAATTCAGCAAAAATGTCCATTGGAAATGGTAGATTGTCATCTTCAACTAAAAAATAAGAGAAGACAAACATATGTTATAAAAATCATTTCATTTAATAAAAAGATACATATCTTCATAAAATGTCGAAAATAGCACCAAGCTCAGAAAACTAGGCTGTAAAACTAATTCATTTAATAAAAGGTCCATATCTTACAGAAAACATACAAAATAGTCCGAAACTCAGAAAAAACCCGCAAAATGTTCGTTGGAGCTGGGAGATTGCCATCTTCAACTTAAAAAGAAGAAGACAAAATTAGGCCAAACAATCTTATCATTTAGTAGAAAGGTCTATATCTTCCAGAAAATGTAGAAAAAATGCCCCATTCTAAGAAAAATCAGCAAAAATGTCTGTTGGAAACGGTAGACCGCCATCTTCAACTGAAAAATTAAGAGAAGACAAATGTAGGCTATAAAAATCATATCATTTAATAAAAGGAGACATATCTTACATAAAATGTAGAAAATAGCACCGAGCTTAGAAAAATCGACAAAAATATCTGTTGGAACCGTGAGATCGTCATCTTCAATTGAAAAATGAGTGATGACAAACTAAGGCCAAAAATCTTATAATCTAATAAAAAGATCCATATCTTCCAGAAAATTTAGAAAATAGGCTCGAGGTCAGAATAATCCACAAAAAAATGTCGGTTAGAACCGAAAGATCTCCATCTTCAACATAAAAATAAGAGATGACAAATTTAGGCCAAAAAATTATATCATTTAATAAAAAGATCCATAACTTTCTGAAAATGTAGAAAAATAATAATGATCTCAGAAAAATCCGTAAAAATGTCAGTTGGAATCGGGAGATTGCCATCTTCAACTGAAAAATAATAGAAGACAAAATTATGTTATAAAAATCATATCTATAATATAAAGATTCATATCATAAAAAATGTAGAAAATAGCCCGTAACTCAGAAAAATCCCAAAAAATGTCTGTTGGAACGGAGAGATCGTCATCTTTAACTGAAAAATAAGGAAGAAAAATTAGGGCAAAAATTATATAATTTAATAAAAATATTTATATCTTCTAGAAAATTTGAAAAATAGCCATAAGGTCAGAAAAATCCGCCAAAATGTTTGTTGGAACCTGGAGATCGCCATCTTCGACTGAAAAATAAGGGAAGACAAACTAAGTCTATAAAAAATAATATCATTTAATAAAAAGATACATATCTTCAATGAATTTTTGTAAATAGTTCTGAGCAGAGAAAAATCCGCAAAAATGTCCGTTGGAACCGGTAGATCGACATCTTCAACTGAAAAAAAATAAGAGAAGACAAATTTAGGCTTAAAAAGCATATCATTTAATATAAATATTCATATCTTACAGAGAATTTAGAAAATAGACCGGAGTTTAGGAAAATGCCTAAAAATGTCCGTTGGAATCGGGAGAATGTCATCTTCAACTGAAAAATTAGAGAAGACAAAATTAGGCCAAAATGTTATCGTTTAATAAAAATATTCATATCTTCCACAAAATGCAGAACATAGCCCCGAACTCAAAAAAATAACGCAAGAATGTTCGTTTGAACCTGGAGATGGCCCCCTCCAACTGAAAAAAGTAGAAGAAAAAATTAGGTTGTAAAACCATATCATTTAATAAAAAGGTCCATATCTTACAGAAAATGCAGAAAATAGTCCGGAGCTCAGAAAAATCCACTCAAATGTTTGTTGGAACCTGGAGATTGACATCTTCAACTGAAAAAGAGAAGACAAAATTAGGCCAAATACTCATATTATTTAATAAAAAGGTACATATCTTCCAGAAAATGTAGAAAATTGCTCCAAACTAAGAAAATTCAGCAAAAATGTCCATTGGAAATGGTAGATTGTCATCTTCAACTAAAAAAATAAGAGAAGACAAACATATGTTATAAAAATCATTTCATTTAATAAAAAGATACATATCTTCATAAAATGTCGAAAATAGCACCAAGCTCAGAAAACTAGGCTGTAAAACTAATTCATTTAATAAAAGGTCCATATCTTACAGAAAACATACAAAATAGTCCGAAACTCAGAAAAAACCCGCAAAATGTTCGTTGGAGCTGGGAGATTGCCATCTTCAACTTAAAAAGAAGAAGACAAAATTAGGCCAAACAATCTTATCATTTAGTAGAAAGGTCTATATCTTCCAGAAAATGTAGAAAAAATGCCCCATTCTAAGAAAAATCAGCAAAAATGTCTGTTGGAAACGGTAGACCGCCATCTTCAACTGAAAAATTAAGAGAAGACAAATGTAGGCTATAAAAATCATATCATTTAATAAAAGGAGACATATCTTACATAAAATGTAGAAAATAGCACCGAGCTTAGAAAAATCGACAAAAATATCTGTTGGAACCGTGAGATCGTCATCTTCAATTGAAAAATGAGTGATGACAAACTAAGGCCAAAAATCTTATAATCTAATAAAAAGATCCATATCTTCCAGAAAATTTAGAAAATAGGCTCGAGGTCAGAATAATCCACAAAAAAATGTCGGTTAGAACCGAAAGATCTCCATCTTCAACATAAAAATAAGAGATGACAAATTTAGGCCAAAAAATTATATCATTTAATAAAAAGATCCATAACTTTCTGAAAATGTAGAAAAATAATAATGATCTCAGAAAAATCCGTAAAAATGTCAGTTGGAATCGGGAGATTGCCATCTTCAACTGAAAAATAATAGAAGACAAAATTATGTTATAAAAATCATATCTATAATATAAAGATTCATATCATAAAAAAATGTAGAAAATAGCCCGTAACTCAGAAAAATCCCAAAAAATGTCTGTTGGAACGGAGAGATCGTCATCTTTAACTGAAAAATAAGGAAGAAAAATTAGGGCAAAAATTATATAATTTAATAAAAATATTTATATCTTCTAGAAAATTTGAAAAATAGCCATAAGGTCAGAAAAATCCGCCAAAATGTTTGTTGGAACCTGGAGATCGCCATCTTCGACTGAAAAATAAGGGAAGACAAACTAAGTCTATAAAAAATAATATCATTTAATAAAAAGATACATATCTTCAATGAATTTTTGTAAATAGTTCTGAGCAGAGAAAAATCCGCAAAAATGTCCGTTGGAACCGGTAGATCGACATCTTCAACTGAAAAAAAATAAGAGAAGACAAATTTAGGCTTAAAAAGCATATCATTTAATATAAATATTCATATCTTACAGAGAATTTAGAAAATAGACCGGAGTTTAGGAAAATGCCTAAAAATGTCCGTTGGAATCGGGAGAATGCCATCTTCAACTGAAAAATTAGAGAAGACAAAATTAGGCCAAAATGTTATCGTTTAATAAAAATATTCATATCTTCCACAAAATGCAGAACATAGCCCCGAACTCAAAAAATAACGCAAGAATGTTCGTTTGAACCCGGAGATGGCCCCCTCCAACTGAAAAAAGAAGAACAAAAAATTCGGTTGTAAAACCATATCATTTAATAAAAAGGTCCATATCTTGCAGAAAATACAGAAAATAGTACGGAGCTCAGAAAAATCCACTCAAATGTTCGTTGGAACTGGGAGATCGACATCTTCAACTGAAAAAGAGAAGACAAAATTAGGCCAAATACTCATATTATTTAATTAAAAGGTTCATATCTTCCAGAAAATGTAGAAAATTGCTCCAAACTAAGAAAATTCAGCAAAAATGTCCATTGGAAACGGTAGATTGCCATCTTCAACTAAAAAATCAGAGAAGACAAACATATGTTATAAAAATCATTTCATTTAATAAAAAGATACATATCTTCATAAAATGTCGAAAATAGCACCGAGTTCAGAAAAATCAGCAAAAATTTTTATTGGAACTCGGAGATTGCCATCTTCAATTAAAAAAAATAAGAGAAGACAAACTTGGGCCAAAAATCAAATAATTTAATAAATGGATCCATACCTTCCAAAAAATTTAGAAAATACCCCCTTGGTCAGAAAAATACGCAAAAATGTCATTTGAACCCGGAGATGGCCATCTTCAGAAGACAAAAGAAGACAAAATTAGGCTGTAAAATCTTATCATTTAGTAGAAAGGTCCATATCTTCCAGAAAATGTAGAAAAATTGCCATATTCAAAGAAAAATCGACAAAAATATCTATTGGAAACGGTAGACCGCCATCTTCCACTGAAAAATTAAGAGAAGACAAATGTAGGCTATACAAATCATATAATTTGATAAAAAGAGACATATCTTACTTAAAATCTAGAAAATAGCACCGAGCTTAGAAAAATCGGCAAAAATATCTGTTTGAACTGGGAGATTGCCATCTTCAACTAAAAAATAAATGAAGACAAACTTAGGCCAAAAATCATATAATCTAAAAAAAGATCCATATCTTCTAGAAAATTTAGAAACTAGAACTGAGGTCAGAAATTGCAAAAAATTGTCTGTTAGAACCGGGAGATCTCCATCTTCAACATAAAAATAAGAGAAGACAAATTTAGGCCAAAAAATTATTTCATTTAATAAAAAGATCTATAACTTTTCGAAAATGTAGAAAAATAGTACCGATCTCAGAAAAATCTGCAAAAAATGTCCATTGGAATCGGAAGATCGCCATCTTCAACTGAAAAAATAAGAGAAGAAAAAATTAGGTTATAAAATGAATATCATTAAATATAAAGATTCATATTTTAAAGAAAATATAGAAAATAGTCCGAAGCTCAGAAAAATCCCTTAAAATGTTCGTTGGAACCTAGAGGATCGCCATCTTCAACAAAAATATAAGAGAAGATAATATTAGGCCAAAAATCATATCATCTAATAAGAAGAACAATATCATACAAAAAAATTAGAAAATATCCCCGAGGTCAGATAAATCCGTAAAAATGTTCGTTGGAGCTGGGAGATTGCCATCTTCAAATGAAAAATAAGAGAAGACAAACTTAGTCTATAAAAATCATATCATTTAATAAAACGATCCATATCTTCAACGATCTTTTTAAAATATTTTCGAGCTGAGAAAAATCCGCGAAAATGTCCGGTGGAACCGGGATATCGACTTCTTCAACCGAAAAATATGAGAAGACAAAATTAGATTAAAAATCATATCATTTAATATAAATATTCGTATCTTCCAGAAAATTTAGATAATAGTCCGAAGCTCAGAAAAACCCCTAAAAATGTCCGTTGGAACCGGGAGATCTCTATTTTTAACTGAAAAATAAAAGAATACAAAAGTAGGCCAAAATGATACCATTTAATAAAAAGATTCATATCTTCCAGAAAATACAGAAAATAGCCCCGTACTCAGAAATATAAGATAAGATGTCTGCTTGAACCTGGGATGGCCATCTTCAATTTAAAAAACAGAAAACAAAATTAGGCTGTATAAACCATATCATTTAATAAAAAGGTTTATATCTTACAAAAAATATAGAAAAATAGTCTAGAGCTCAGAAAAATCCGCTCAAATGTCCGTTGATATCGGGAGATTGCCATCTTCAACTGAAAAAACGAGAAGACAAAATTAGGCCACATAATCATAATATTTAATTAAAAGGTCCATATCTTCCAGAAAATGTAGAAAAATTGTCCCTAGCTAAGAAAAATCAGCAAAAATGTCCTGTGGAAACGGTAAATCACCACCTTGAATTGAAAAATAAGAGAAGACAAACGTAGGCTATAAAAATCATATCATTTAATAAAAGATACATATCGTTCATAAAATGTAGAAAATAGCACCGAGCTAAGAAAAACCAACAAAAATGTCTGTTGGAATCGGAAGATCGCCATCTTCAGCTGAAAAATAAGAGAAGATAAAATTAGGCCAAAACTCATATCATTCAATAAGAAGATCAATATCATACAATTTAGAAAATATCCTCGTGGTCAGATAAATCCACAAAAATGTCCATTGGAACTGGTAGATCGCCATCTTCAACTTAAAACTGAAAAATAAAAGAAGACAAAATTAGGTCAAAAAATCATAACCTTTAATAAAAGATAAGTTACTTTTCGGAAATGTAGAAAAATAGCCCCGAGCTCAGAAAAATCCGCAAAAATGTCCGTTGGAACCTGGAGATCGCCATTTTCAACTGAAAAAATAAGAGAAGATAAAATTACGCTTTAAAACATATCATTTAATATGAGATCCATTTCTTATAGAAAATGTAGAAAATAGTCAGGCGCTAAAAAAATCCACACAAATGTTTGTTGGAACTGAGAGATCGCCTTATTCAACCGAAAAAAGAAAGACAAAATTTGGCCCAAAAATCATAATATTTAATAAAAAGATACATATTTTCCAGAAAATGTAGAAAAACAGCCCAAGGTTATGAAAAATCCACAAAAAATATGCATTGGAACCGGAGATCGCCATCTTCTACGGAAAAAAGTAAGAGAAGAGAAACGTAGGCTATAAAAATTATTTCATTTAATAAAAAGATCCTTATCTTCCATAAAATGTAGAAAATAGCACCAAGCTCATAAAAATTGGCAAAAATGTCCGTTGGAACTGGGAGATCGCCATCTTCAATTGAAAAATAAGAGATGAACACTTAGGCCAAGAATCATATAATTTAATAACAAGATTCAAATCTTCAAGAAAATTTAGAAAATAGCCCCGAGGTTAGAATAATCTGCAAAAATGTCCGTTAGAATAAGGAGATCACCATATTCAATTTAAAAATAAGAGAAGACAAAATTAGACCAAAAAATCATATCGTTTAATAAAAAGATCCATAACTTCATGAAAATGTAGGAAAATAGCACTGATCTCAGAAAAATCTGCAAAAATGTCTGTTGGTATTGGGAGATTGCCATCTTCAACTAAAAATTAGAGAAGACAAAATTAGGTTATAAAAATCAAATCATTAATACAAAGATTCATATCGTGCAGAAAATGTAGAAAATAGCTCGAAGCTCAGTAAAGTCTGGAAAAATGTTCGTTGGAACAAGGAGATCGCCATCTTCAACTGTAAAATGAGAGAAGACAAAATTAGGCCAAAATTCATATCATTAATAAAAAGATCCATAACGTCTAGAGAGTTTAGAAAATAGCAGCTCAAAAAAATCAGCAAAAATGTTCATTGGACCCGAGAGATTGCCATCTTTAACTGATAAATAATAGAAGACAGAATTAGGCCAAAAATCCTATCATTTAATAAAAAGATGCATTTCTTCTAGAGAGTTTAGAAAATAGCCATGTGATCAGAGAAATCCACAAAATAATCCGTTAAACCGAAAGATCACCATCTTCAACTAAAAATCAGAGAAGACAAAATTAGGCATAAAAATCATATCATTTAATATAAATATTCATATCTTACTAAAAATTTAGAAATAGCTTAAATATCAGAAAATCCCTAAAAATGTCTGTCGAAATTAGGAGATCGCCATCTTCAATGAAAATAATAAGAGAAGACAAAATTAGGCCAAAAAATCATATCATTTTAAAAAAGATTTATACCTTCCCGAAAATGTATAAAAATTGCCCCGAGTTCTGAAAAATCCGAAAAAATATTTGTTGGACCCGGGAGATCGTCATATTCAACTGAAAAATAAGAGAAGATAAAATTAGGTTATAAAAGTCATATTGTTATGAATTAACTACTGGGGGGAGGAGCCCCCAGCTCTTTATTTATAGGCAATTTGGGGGGAATACAAATATTGGCTTACAATGATATGTGCCTACCTCTAGGATAGCCCAGAATCTCACCCAACTACGGTTAAATAACCGTTCACAACACTCCCCCTTATCCAGCCATAGGTGTGGACTCTGCTCGTGAATGCTTCAGGATTCTGAGCGTAGAAGAGTCTCACATGGGGTGGATACTTCAGGATCCTGAGTTGGTGAGATTTGTCTCATTAAAACCTTTAGCTATGGAAAACCCAGTGGGAAAAACCATAGTTAAGGAAAAAAGAGTACAAATGCTCTTTAACTCCCCCTGATTTGTACAAGTGACTCTGCTCATGAATACTTCTGGATTCTGAGCGTCACAGAGGGGTGGATACTTCAGGATCCAGAGTTGATGTGATTTGCCTCGTTAAAACCTTTGGCTATGGAAAACCCAGTGGGAAAAACCATAGCTAAGGGAAAAGAGTACAAATTCTGTCAACTCCCCCTGATCTGTAAAAGCTCTTAGGCTTTCAGATCTCGTAGGCTTATCTCATCACTCCTATTTACAATATTCCGAAAATGTACATAGATTACAAATTTTATCACCATCAAGCAGCTGCTGAATCTAGAAACTCTGGAGAGGTGTGCTAAGTTTCGTCGCCTCTGATGTGGTCTTCAGACTATATGGTCAGCTCCACAGAACCAGCCTCTATCCCAGTCGTCACCGGGATGTGATGTACCACCAGGCGCCCTCAAATACACCATTGGTGTGATTCTGGAATGGTGAGGATCTCGGAATTGATAGGATGATGTTGCCTTCATAAGTTGCTTTGCATATTTGCAGTAGATGGCCATCCCACTGTGGGGTACCCGTTCTGTGATTTATCAGTATAAGGACCGGACCTGTAACCTGCATTTGCATAAACATTGGAGGATGCTACTATAATTTGTAAGTCCAAATCTTTCGACCCTTGGAGGAAGCGTAGAAGGCTTGACTCCAGTCTAATGACCCTTGTTAGGTGCCAACTATCTCTGGCTAATGATTTTACTGCAATTGCTATACCGGGACACATGCAGTTAGCCAGGAGTGCATGATTGCACTTAGATAAGGGACTTTAGGACCAGTTATATCCTCCCCCTCTTCTAGCAATCGGAAGGGTTCTTTTTGTTCAACCATTAAGTATACTCCAATAGGTGTACTTTTGATGACAATGGTCCTTGTAATTTCTTCAACGCACTTCTTGGCGTTTGTAACAGGATTCTATGAGCCATGACTTTATTTTTGCCTAGGTCTTTTTATTTCATGTTTAAAAGTCAGGCTTGTACATGTAGTTCGGTTTTCTCTTCAGGAGATCCGATGAGATTTTAGTTGTCTCCAACTATGATCTCTAATCGTGTTCTTTGCACAGATGCAAAGACAACCTTCAGTAGGAATCATTGACTTGTCAAGTGATTCTCTTGGTTGTACATTTATTTGTTATACTTATTGTTTTTCTTCATTTTGAATAGACATCCCGAAGTCTATTCAGGCATTTAAGGAAATGTGGAAATTATCTTTACAAGATATCCACGAAGGTATGTCGTCACAACATCCAATAACAGCATATCCATAATTTTCCTTCGCCAAATCGTAAGGTATTCGCTTTTGATAACTTAGGGGACTGATGCATCATTTATGAGACATGCTCATTTGAATTTGTTCGATCCCTAGTTTCAGCGAAATTTTCCTTGGGCTATAGGTTGTACCTTATAGCATACGATTTTGTATTTATTTTTCTTATGTGTGCAATACTTTGTTTTATCCACAGGTTTGACACCTTTTTGGTGGCAGGACTTCAGGTCCGAACATTTCACGTTTCATAAGTGAGTCCAGCTCATCTTTTATTGCCACGTTCCACATTTTGGCCAATCTCTACGTTTGCCTTCTAGCAACGGAGTGTGGACCGATAATTTACAAACATCATCTCTTTTGCGATGTATATGGAAATATGATACGTGAATACATTTGTCGACAATCTATGTTCTATTTGTCCAACACCTCCCCCAGTACGTACAACATTTACTTAATTTCACTTTTTCCCGGTAATTCCTCTGCAGTGGATTCCGGGAAGGGTGAGGGTGTGGACAGGAGCTCATTGTCCTGTGGTAGTATTGTCTTAAGGTCTCCAGGAGTTTCTGTCCTTGGAGCCTGGTGGTCTGCCTCTTTTCTATTAAGGATCAGCCACTTCTGCTGCTGGTGGATTTCATCCATTCTCGAGGATGTCAATCCTAGCTGGAGTTTTTGCAGCAGAGATGTGTGATCTGACAATCTTCCGGTTGTCAATAAATGATTCCGGTAATTGGTGAACAGTGTTCTGTATGTGGAGGATCTTCGGGATCTCTTCTACACATTGTATTGTTACCGGATCATAGTGGGTCAAACTTTTTGTATCCCGCGTTATAATTTGCTTCGCGCCAGATTTTCCAGTATCTGGGCCTATTTTTGGGAAACTCGTCTCATCGAGATCACAGTCTTCAAGATGTGCCTTAAATACGTCCCCCGTTTGGGGTTCTAGGTGTCTTTTCATTGAGGGTGAGTCAAACCCTTCATAGATACCTAGGCGACATTGAGGACCCATATTTGTCCGCTGTGTTGGTGCGATGGGGATTTAAACTGTGGACCGAAGATTCTCCGAAGAGAAATGTTCGGTGGCATTCCATATGCAAGTTGCATTGGATACTCTGACCTCCAGAGGGTCTTATTTTCATTTACGATGCAACATGCAGAATTTGCATGTCCCCATGCATCCATATGCAATCGGGATTTAATGGACGTTCAATCCATTGGAGTCTACTTTTCAGTAACTCTACCGACCCATTTTGGGTATGAACATGCGGCACTTGTATGTTCATTTTCTATTCCCGTTGCTTGGCAGTACTCTTGAAACGACTGGGAGGTATATTTCCCAACATTAACCAGACTTATTTTTCTATATTTTATTGTCTGGAAAATGTGCCTGCAACATTTTTATTTTTGTGCCAATAGCTTTGAAAAAGCTAAGTTGCGGGTCTGTAGTAGGCACACGTACGAATATACTGAGGATGCATTTATCAGTACAATAAAGTACCGAAATAGCCCACTAGGGGTGGTGGATTTTATCCACATCTATCTCCTTGTATTCTTTTTGAGGAAGCATGGAGATTCTTTTTCAACTTTTTGTGGAGATGGCCTTGCAATTAATTTTTCCCTTATAGCAAGGGATGCGAGGAAATTCTCCCTTCTGAAGAATCTTCTGGTTCTTCAAGTCATACCCATGGGACGAGATGCAGTGCATCATCACAAATCCAGGGTGGCCAAGTCCATCATGCCAGAGTAAAAACTAGGCTGATGTCCGGCACTTCAGGTGCTCCGTTTAATTCCGCTTCCTTTCGCCGAATCTTCGTATGGTAGAGGCCTCTAAGGCTCTCAAAACGTTCAAGTATGGATTTTACTCCTTTATCTTGAGACGTTGCATACGGTAATTTTTTTTCATTTATATTTGCTGTTTCCAAATGGAATCCGTTGAAACGGATGTCCTTAAAACTTAGAAAATTTCTTTTGGAATTCGGAGGGGTTAGTGCATCCTCTATTTTTGTGACGTTTGGGGGCAATAGTGTTGCATTCCATGGATCTTCAATATGGCCCTGATATTGGGCTTTGTATTGAAAATATCGTACGTGTTTATTGTCTACTAATCATTTATGAGAGCAGTTTCAAAAGATGAAACGTATATGCACATGTATATTCAGATAGACATATTCATTTATTGTCTAAAAATTTTCATTCAAAACAGATTGCGTAATATAAAAGCTCTCATAACATGAAATGTTCTAAACAATTTGCTAAGATAAAAGTAAAGGCTAATCAAGCATGTCATCATTTTCGAAGTTGTCAGCTGAAAACTTGACTGGAGCATCAGAGGGTATCAGGTTTGTTTCAGCTTTATTTTTCTTCTTCTCTTTATACAAATCCTGGAGATGCTGCGGAATTCGGCACACTCTTGACCAGTGGCCTTTTATGCCACAATTATGGCACTGGTCTTCCCATTCCCTCTTGGGTGGGGGTGTATAATTTTTGTCATTTCTGTGCCACGTGAACTTCCGCTTACTTTCATTATTTCGCTGCTGTTGTACATGGCCCTTGGCATTTTTCTGTTGACCCCCCTTCTGTGGTCTTTCTTTTCTTTTATTATCTCTCTTCTTTTTGAAGGAAGAGGAATAGTGAGCTTCTGGTAGGGGGCAGTGCCGGGAGGGCGCATATTGTGAGTGGCGAGAAGAAGCTCTCTGTTTTGCTCGGCCATGAGTAAACATGACAGCAGCTCAGAATACTTGGTGAACTTGCGTTCACGGTATTGTGGCATGAGTGTCGCATCTTTTTCATGGAAGGACGTATACGTCTTTTCCAGCAAGCGATTTTCTAAGACTTTCTCACCACACAACTTCAGGCGTGAGGTGATGCTAAAAACTGCTGAGTTGTACTCAGCAATGGACTTAAAGTCCTGCAATCTCAGGTTCTCCCACTCATATCGTGTCCTTGGGAGTATAACATCTTTCTGATGTTTAAGGTGTCCTCAAGGGCAGTCCATAGCTCAAGTGGATCTTCGACCATAAGGTATTCAGCCTTTAAGGTCTTGTCCACATGGCGGCAAATATCGATGGCTTGCACCTTCTCTATATCGCTAACATTTTCTTTTTCAGTCACAGCAGCGATGAGGGACTTTGCCCGCAGGTGAAACTTTACATCTAGCTGCCAGCTTAGATAGTTTCTACCTGATGCTTCCAGTACTTCGAAATCAACGCTTGTAATTTTAGCCATTTATCTAGCAGAGCACAAACATGCATGAATTAATAATTAATCAGAGAAAACATTTTCATGCGGATGCAATATTTAACGAAAAGCTAAATGTGTGGATCGGCCAGTCCCACAAGAAAGAGTCCAAAAGTCCACAGTCCAAATTATACAAATTTGCAGCTTTAAAAATGAAAATACAACTTTGGAAACCCCGTGGGTCCCATATGATATCTCCATCTTCAAGCGTGGCCTCTGTCTTCATGGAAGTTGGTCTTCTTTCTTTGACATTTACATAAATTCCTCACTACAATTTCTCTCAAAAATAAAAGAAAAGTGCGGGAAATAAACTGTGGGACTAAACGGCCGATCCAAAAATCACATTTAGCAATTCATGCAGAAATATTGTGCTCATCAACATTTTCATCAGACATTTTCATCACAGGCATCACAAGCATTTAATATTCGCAGAGATGGAAAAATAATTTAATCACTTAATAATTATTGGACCACTGGGCAACGTCATGCACCGTTAGGTTAGGTTACTAATGGCAGAGCGGTCGCAGGATCTTCCTAATTATTAAGTTTTAAATACAATGCACAACCACACATATAATATCCACAGAATAAGCCTAGTGATGTAAAGCATCTAAAGATGATTTTTACAGAAAAATCATTACGATGCAAGGGTTGAAATGAATGGGTTTAATCAATAAAATTGAATAAGAGCCCAAAATTAATATTTTCTTTTGTATGAGGAAAGCAGGTTCACTCATCATCCCAAAAGCCCCCCCAATCCCCAAAAAGCTTTTGCCTGCCCGATATTTGTCCCATAATTTACCGTGATTTTTCACGAATATTTTGCCCTTAAATCCCCTTTTTAAATTAATTTTTAGGCTAGCAAGTTGCCTTTTGAGGCTTGTTAATAGCCTTTGCCTCCCCCATTTTTTTCCAGATAAAACAGCCTGTGGGCCTGAAGCCCGCAGTCGGCCTATGGGCTTCAGGCCCATAGGCTTTTTTTTTGAAGAAATCTGACTGTGGGCCTGAAGCCCGCAGCAGGTCTGTGGGCTTCAGGCCCACAGTCTTTTTTTTATGGAATTAGGGTTTCGTGGGGGCGCCGCCGTCGCCCCCTGCAGGGGGGCGCGGCCGCTGGGGCCGCCGCCCCCTGCAGGGGGTGCGGTCGCGGGGGCCGCCCCCCTGCAGGGGGTGCGGCGGGGCCGCCCCCCTGCAGGGGGGAGCGGTCGAGGGGGCCGCCCCCGGCAGGGGGGGAGCGGCCGCATGGGGGTTATCCGGCGACGGCTAGCCGCCGGAGGGTTCAAAATTAGGGTTTTGACCCTAAAAATTGAGTTTTTGGGATGAACGGCCCGTCGTTTTCAAGGCGACAAATAATCCCCATATCGATCTTACGAGATCTAGGGGAGGGGTAATCATACGTATGATTTAAAAAACATCGTTTTTAGTGTTTTTACCTCTATATCCGTCCTCCGAATATATCGACGGTTGCTCGAAGCCCTACGCGGATGACAACACTCGATGGAGGAAGCCTTGCACCGCGCTCGTGGATCTCCCGTCTAGCCTTCGCCTTCACCTTCGCAACGAACGGAAAAAAAATTTGTGGAAAGGAAAAATTTAGAGGCTCGTGCTGATAACGTGTTATGAATTAACTACTGGGGGAGGAGCCCCAGCTCTTTATTTATAGGCAATTTGGGGGAATACAAATATGGGCTTACAATGATATGGGCCTATCTCTAGGATAGCCCAGAATCTCATCCAACTACGGTTAAATAACCGTTCACAACACATATCATTTAATTTAAATATCCATATCTTACAGAAAAAGTAAAAAATAGCCCGAAGCTGAAAAAATCCGTACAAATGTCCGTTGGAACTGAGAGATAGCCATATTCAAATAACAAAAGAGAAGATAACATTTGGCCAAAAAATCATAACATTTAATAAAATGGTACATATTTTTTCTAAAAATACAGAAAAATATCCACAAGCTAAGAAAAATCCACAAAAATGTACATTGGAACCAGTATATTGCCATCTTCAAATGAATACGAGAAGGCAAACAGAGGATATAAAAATCATATCATTTAATAAAAAATACAGATCTTCCAAAAAATGTAGAATATAGCCCCTAGGTCAGAATAATTCGTAAAAATGTCTGTTGGAACCAGGAGATCGCCATCATTAATTAAAAGTAAGAGAAGGCAAAATTAGAAAAAAAAATCATATCGTTTAATAAAAAGACCCATAAATTCTCGAAAATGTAGAAAAATAGTCCCAAGCTCAGAAAAATCCCTAAAATTATCTGTTGGAACCGAGTGATCGCCATCTTCAACTGAAAAATAAGAGAAGACAAAATTAGGCTACAAAAATCGTATCATTTAATAAATTTGTCTATGTCTTCAATAAAATGTACAAAATAGTCTCTAGCACATAAAAATCCGCATAAATGTCCATTGTAACCGGGAGGTCGTCATCTTCAACTGAAAAATAAGAAAAGACAAAATTAGGGTGCAAAAATCATATCACTTAATGAAAAGCTTCATATCTTCAATTAAATGTAGAAAATAGTCTCGATATCATAAAAATTCGTCAAAATGTCCATTAGAACCGAGAGATCGCCATTTTAACCTGAAAAATAAGAGAACACAAATTTAGGCTATAAAAAGATTCATTTCATCAATGAAATGTAGAAAATAGGTCCGATGTCAAAAAAATCTGCAAAAATGTCCATTGAAACCGGAAGATCGCCATCTTCAACAGAAAAATTAGAGAAGACAAAAATAGTTTATCAAAATCATATTATTTTATAAAAAGATTAGTATTATACAAAAAATGTAGAAAATAGCTCGGAGCTTAGAAAAATGCGCAAATATGTCCGTTGGAACCAGGAGATTGCCATCTTCAACAGAAAATAAGAGAAGACAAAATTAGGCCTGAAAATCATATTATTTAATAAAATGACCATTTCTTCCATAAAATGTGGGAAAATAGCCACGAACACAGAAAACTACAAAAATGTCCTTTGGAACCAGGAGATCACCATATTTAACTAAAAAATAAGAGAAGACACAATTAGGCTATAAAAATCATATCAATTAATATAAAGATTCATATTTGAGAGAATGTAGAAAATAGCCCTGTGCTCAGAAAAATCCGCTCAAATTTTTTTGGAATCGGGAGATCACCATCTTCAACTGAAAAAAGAATCTTATTAATTAATAAAAAGATCCATATCTTCCAGAAAATGTTGAAAAATAGCCCCAAGTTAAGAAAAATCGTAAAAATGTTCGTTCAAACTAATAGATTGACATCTCCAACTGAAAAATAAGAAAAGTGAATCGTAGGATATAAAAACCATATCATTTAATAAAAAATACATATCTTCCATAAAATGTAGAAAATAGCACTGAGTTCAGAAAAATCCGCAAAAATATCCGTTGGAACCAGGAGATCGCCATCTTCAACTTAAAAATAAGAGAAGACAAAATTAGGCCAAAATTCATATAATTTATTAATAAAATATATATCTTCCAGAAAATTAGGCTACGAAAATCATATCATTTAATAAAATGATTCATATCTTCAATTAAATGTAGAAAATAGTCTCGAGGTCAGAAAATTCGGCAAAAATGTCCGTTGGAACCCGGAGATCGGCTTGTACAATTGAAAAATAAGAGAAGACAAATTTAGGCTATAAAAATATCATTTAATAAAAAATACGTTAATTCAATAAACTGTAGAAAATAGCCCAGAGCTTAAAAAATCCGCAAAAATATCCGTTGGAATCAGAAGATCGTCATCTTCAATTGGAAAATAAGAGAAGACAAAATTAGGCCAAAATATCATATCATGTAATAAAATGATCCATATCTTCCAAAAATGTGGAAAATAGGCCGGAGCTAAGAAAAATCTGCAAAAATGTTCGTTAAAACCGAGAGATCGCCATCTTTAACTAGAATATAAGAGAAGATGAAATTAGGCCAAAAAATTATATCATTTAATAAAAAGATCGACATCTTCAATTGGAAAAATAAGAGAAGACAAATTTAGGCTAAAAAATCATATCAATTAATAAAAAGATTCATATCTTTCATAAAATGTAGAAAATAGCACCATGCTCAGAAAATGATATATATCTTACTAGTTGAAGATGGTCCTAGTTACAATGGACATTTATGGCCTAATTTTGTCTTCTCTGATATCATTTAATAAAACGATCCATATATTCCAGAAAATATGGTAAATATCCCAGAGCTCAAATTCATCCGCAAAAAGGTCCGTTGGAACCGGGAGATCAACATCTTCAACCGAAATATTAGAAAAGACAAATTAAGACCAAATACTCATATCATTTAATAAAAAGATCGCCATCATCAAGTGGAAAATAAGAGAAGAAAAATTAGGCAACAAAAATCATATCAATTAATATAAAAATTCTTATCTTCCAGAAAATATATATAATAGCCTCGAGCTCAGAAAAATACGCAAAATTTCCGTTGAAACAGAGAGATCCCCATCTTCAACTTGAAAAATAAGAGAAGACAAATTAGGCTATAAAAATCATATCATTTAATATAAAGATTCATATCTTACAGAAAATGTAGAAAATAGCCATAAGTTGAGAAAAATCCGTAAAAATGTCTGTTTGAACCGGGAGATCACCATCTTCATCTGAAAAATAAGAGAAGACAAAATTACGCTTTAAAAATCATATCATTTAATATAAATATCCATATCTTGCAGAAAATATTGAAAATAGCCTGGAGCATAGAAAAAATCGCAAAAAATGTCCGTTGGAAACGTGAGATCGTCGTATTCAACTTAAAAATAAGATAAGAAAAACTTAGTCTACAAAATCATATCGTTTAATAAAAAGATCATAATCTTCAATAAATTATAGAAAATAGCTCCGAGCTTAGAAAAATCGGCAAAAATGGTCGTTGGAACCGGAAGATCGCCATCGTCAACTGAAAAATAAGAGAAGACAAAATTAGGCCAACAATCCTATCATTTAATAAAAATATATCTAACTTTCCAAAAATATAGAAAAATAGCCCCGAGCTCAGAAAAATTTGCCAAAATGTCCGTTGGAACTGGGAGATCGCCATTTTCAATTGAAAAAAAATAAGAGAAGACAAAATTAGGCTATGAAAATCATATCATTTAATATAACGAACCATATTTTACAGAAAATGTACAAAATTGCCCGTAGCTCAAAAAAAAATCTGCACAAATGCCTTTTTGAACTGAGATATTGATATCTTCAACTGAAAAAAGAAAAGAGAAAATTCGGCCAAAAAATCATAACATTGTTGTGAAGGGTTAAGAGCTAGGAAATCCCTAGCCTTATATATATTATTCAATGTGGGTGGATACTCAGTAGGCCTATTGGACCCTATTCATAACACTTCCCCTTATCAACCATCGTTGTATACTCAACATATGAATACTGCATGATCCATAGTTCTTATGAGTATCATAAGGGGTAGATACTTCCAGATCCTAAGTTAGGAATAACTGCCTCGTTAAAACCTTTAGCTATGGAAAATACAGTGGGAAAAACCAATAGCCAAGGAAAAAGAGTACAGTTCTCCATAACTTTCCCTATTAGTGGAAGTATTTTGGGGTGGATACTTCTGGATCCAGAGTCAATGAGATTGCCTCGTTAAAACCTTTAGCTATGGAAAACACCGTGGGAAAAAACCAATAGCCAAGAAAAAAGAGTACACCATTCATTTGGCTCCCCATGATCTATATAAGCTGTAGTCTTACTGATCTCCTAGGCAACTATACGTCAATCTCCTACAGTATTCTGGAAATAAGTACAAAGTACAAGACATCGCTCATCTATACAAGTATCGCTCATCTATACACGTTTCATTCATATATGGTAGCTACTGAATCTGAGGGAGCTCTTCTGAGGAGGAGTGGTCTACAGACTCGGTAGGTTTCTCCACGTCTCTGACCCAGTCGTCACTGTGTCTACGAGGTACTGTAGGACCTGGCTCTGCATACTCATGATTTCCTTCTTGGATGATGAGCCTCTCGGGATGGTGGGATTGGTGTTGCCTAGGAAGCATGCTTTGATGGTCTCCAGGAGTTAGTCGTTCCTTTGTTGTAGTCATCACGATGATCTGTAACATGTATCTGCAAATACATTTAACATGTAGGATGATCCTTAACCTTTAGAGGTAGCGCAGAAGCTACATATCTTTGGTTCAGTGGTGTGCTGCAGGTGCTGCACTGTATCTGGCTACCAGATTTACTGCTAATGCTCTCTAGAGTCAAATAAAGGAGTGTATCAAAAACACTTAAGTAAGGCACTTCAGGACCTAGGATATCCTTGCCCTCTTCCAGCGAATGGAAGGAGACTAAATGTGCATTCATACAACCAATAGGTGTATTAGTGGATTTCAATTGTCCATGTTTCTTTATCAACTTTGGGTGTATGAAGTTTAATGTCACATGTTATTCATCTTCGGGATGATAATTTCATCTTCTGGATAATAAGGCATCTTCGGTATAATGTTTTCATCTTCTGGATGATAATTTCATCTTTATGATGATTATTCATCTTCTAAATGATAATTCATCTTCTGGATGATGGTGTCATCTTCAGGATGATATTTCATCTTCAGGATGATAATTTCATCTTCTGGATGATAATGCATCTTCTGGATGATGGTGTCATCTTCAGGATGATAATTTCATAAGATAGATGTCCCAAAAATCTATCCATGCAAATAAGGAGGAAATCCGTAAGGTTATTATGTCACATCATCGATAGCAACATAGCCCAAAATTTCCTTTGCCAATCGCATGATTTTCGTAACTATGACCAAAGAGCGTGATGCATCAGTTTATATAATTTTGTAAGTGAGTCAAGCTCATCTTACTTGATTACTTCCTGGTTTCAGCGAAATAAACCTCTAAGCTATAGCGTATTGCTTATAGCATATGATTTTATTTATTTATGTTTATGTTTATACAATACTCGGTTAGCCCACAGGTTTGATATCTTTTGATATTAGGACTTCAGGTCCAAAATCTTCACATTTCATAAGTGAGTCCAGCTCAACTTATTATTGCCTCGTTCCACATTATTGGCCAATCTCTATGTTTGCTTCAGGAAACGAAGTGTGGAACGATATTTATCATTTAAATGGCAAAATGAAATGTGAGTAATTGTCGACAAGTGTGTTTTTTATCCAAACACCTCCCCACTGTACGTACATTATTCAATAATATTTTAATTTATTCCAGATTCATCTCTTCTAGAGGTTCTGGAAAGGGAGAGGATATGGAGATGAGCTCACTTTCCTGTGGTGGTATTGCTTTAGGGTCTCCAGGAGTTATTCTCGTTTTGGAGCCTCGTGGTATGTTCTCTCATCCATTGAGGACATCCACTTCTGCTATTGGTGGATTGCATCTATTATATTTGGTATGTCAATCCTAGCTGGATTTTTAGCAGCAGGGATATGTGAATTTGACAATATTTATATTGTCAGTAACTATGTCTGATAACTGTTTAATAGTTTCATAAGTTTGGATCTTCAGGATCTCATCACAATTTAATGATAATCAGATCATAGGTATTAATGTTTGAAATGGTCAAATTGTACTCCATGCTTATGGAAGATTATAATATTTCTGTTGAACCTTATATTGGGAAATTAAAGATTTTTGAATGTGAAAGATCTTCAGGATCGCATCGAATCTTTAAAGGAGGGTCCATCAATGCACATCTTAAGAGAAGTCAATTTAAATTCTTCCCCGGTTTGGAGTGCATTTTGATGGGTTTTAATGGTGATATGGGGATGTGTACACATCATGGCACAATCTGTAAGATGTGCTCTAAACCCTTCCCCCGTTAGGGGTTCTCAGAAACTATTTATATGAGGTGATCAGGCCCATATAAATAGGTTCTAAGGAGGCGTTTTGATGGTTTGCATTGTAATTGCATGTTCATGTGTAGTCACCTACAACTGGATTTTTAATGGATAAGTTATCCGTTTAAATCACTTTAATGATTTATTTATATAACCCATTTTGGATGTGAACACAAACTTCAGGGTGTTCGACATTATTCCGGTTGTAAATATTATTTGATTTTCCAGTGTTATCGAATGTTCCCGCCATTTATTAATGTGTCTTATAACCTGTTAAAAGATGGACCATAGTTGGATAATAGGTTTGATAATGACCATTTTTAGAGAATGTATGGATGAGTACTCTTAAGTACATCATTAGCCCTATGTAGGGAGTGGATAAGTCCACTTTTATCCCTCAAATACTCTCAAGAGACCTAAAGGTCTTATTATGTTAATGATGATAGTAAATCTATCATCTTAAATTCTTTTGAGGAAGTGAAAAGAGTCAATGTCCACGTGAATGGAGATGATCTCGTAATCATTTTTTTTCCTTTTAAATGGGATAATGAAAGTTTCACCCATTTTGAAGAATCTTCGGGTTCGTCAGATTTATAGGATTGGTTAATGATGTCTTGCATCATCAATCCAGGGTGACATCGTTCCAAAGTTGGTCGATTTTGGACACTTCTGGTATTCCAAATTAATTCCTCTTTTCGAATTTATGTGGGACTTTTGAAAGTCCATTAAAATGCTCAAATTAATTATGTTCGATAATAGGTGAACTGTGTTCTAAATGTGATTGATTACATCTTCACATTGACTATTATGTGTATCATAATGGGACAAAGCTTTAGGCTTCATTGGTTTCTTGAATCATTAATTAGGGATTTCGTTTTGACGAATATCCATCAAAACTTGGTAAGTTTCTTTTATTGATTTTTGAGAGTACTGGGTATCCTCATATAGAGTATTCAGGTTTGCAAAGCCTGTATCTCAAGTAGACGTCCAAAAAAGTTTTCAATTGGACTATTATTATGGTTAAATGTTTTTGATAGAATACGTCTGCAACTATGCTCATTAAGAATTATTTTATGTCAACAGATTAAATTTGTTTTCAAAGTTTATTTGTCCTCGGGGAGTAGCTAGATATACACAAGGTCAATTGACTTTCGTCGTTTAGACTAGGTATGTATATATTTTTATATGGCATAAGTTAATGCTCATTTATGTTGCAAAATATTATGTGTCTTATCAAAACTTAAGGTCTGATATTGGTTTGCCATTGTTTACTCCATGTTGAGGTATATCATATCTTCCATTTCTCATTTTATTCAGAACTTTCCCTGTTTTCAGTCTTCCTTATTGTCATTTATAAGGAAGAATGAATATTAGTCTTACTAAGTAGACATAAACAAGAGAAATGAATTAATTTCTATATTTCCACTTTTCTAATTTATGAGAGACTTTTAAAAGTCTATTTGAATGCTCAAGTATGGTTTCCAGGCCATTTTTATCGAGTCATTCAAGTATTATATGGATAGAGAATCATGCTCAAGGGGAAACAGGTACGTGGCTACGAAATTTATAATTTCTCACTTATTTATTAAGCCACGACTTCGGGCGTATGCTTAAAATTAAGGCTAGATTCAAGAATTATACCTTGTATATTGAAATTATTCTAAAAGAGTTTAGCGGTGTTATGACAACTGCATGTGTCAATATTGGTTTATAAAGACCATAGATCTGAGAGATCTATTTACCGCAAAATGTGTATCTCTAAAAAGATCGCAGAATTGATTTTCACATAATCCATCGTATTTGGTAATTTTTATTTTATTTGAGTAAAAGGGTGTTGACTTTTGATTTGATTTGAACTCAGGTTCAATTTGTCTGAGTAGATATGATGTTAAATTTTTTGAAATTATGATTGGTTTGTTTTCATAAAACATTGTCATATCATGAGCATGAGCATGAGCATAAGCATTGAATGTGCATATAAGTGTGCAATATGTAACATTTAATGATGTATCATGCACAAAATATAAATCTTGTAAGCTAAAAAGGTATGCTCAATAAAATAGTTGAAAGAAACTAAATTATCCATGCAAACAATATCAAGCATGTGAGCTAAAAATGTATGCTCAGTTAACATGAATTGAAACATATATGATGTATACACATGTTATTTATATGTTGCAGGCATTCAAATAATTCCATCGCAGACATATAGTTATGCTACAGGAATTAAAAATATGTCATAGAGATTTTAGCATGCTAAATAAAATATGTATAACAGAACATAAGATATGCAACAAAACTATATATAGTTTTCATCACAGGCATGTAGTTATGCAACATGCAATCAAAAGATTTAATTGCAGATATATAATTATGCTACGTGCATTTAAAGTTTTCATCACAGGCATGTAGTTATGCAACAAGCATTCAAAAGATTTAATCGCAGATATAAAATTATGCTACGGGCATTTAAAATTTTCATCATATATATGCTTCATGCATATAATGGTAAAAGGGAAAATTAATTATACGTCCCGAAAAGCCCCATATAAAATTTAGGATTCCCCGTCATACATGGCTGTCCAAAGACCCTAATTAGGGTTTGGGTTAGTTTTCGCGTGATTAGCGCGGTGCCGAGCGTTAGGGCCGTGAAGGGTGCGCGAGGACGCGGCGGCGTCCTTCAGGGCCACGAAAAACCCTTGGCTAGGATTTTGGGTGCGGGGGACATGGCCATAAGGGCTACGAAGCTCCTCCCTTTACCGGTGGTGATCAGATTTGTGGGGGGGCGCAGCCAGCAGAGCTACGAGCCCCCTTTACCGGCGTTTATCGAAACATGGGACATGAAGGCGCGGGGGTTTTGCCCGGCCGTCAGGGCCGGCCCCCCTTCTGATGAAGAAGAAGGGCATGGTGGGAGACGTTGTCTTCGGGGCAGCGGGCCCCCCTGCGGCGGGGGTGTCGATGCAGGGGCGCCGCCTTCGGGGCGGCGGAGCCCCTTGCAGGTGGGTGGAAGGCGTATAATGCAAACAGTCTCAAATAAATAAAGAGAAATGATACGAGCCAGCCCGTTAAGGTATATCTAGGAATTATCACTTAGACCTCTCATCTCATGAGGGTTTTTGGGCTTCCTCACAGTGATGTACTATTATTAGTACTACAAATTAATATTGTAACACATGGATCCTAAACATGAGACTACTTGTTTGTATAAACAAGCAGGAAAAGAATTTTATAGCATTAATACAGTTAAATAATTAATTCGCGTGTTGCACATGCAAGACAAGCGACGTAGATTGTTGCATCGTTGGGCAACTTGTAACACACGAGTCTATCAAACAACATCTGCTTATTAAAATATTGATGAAAAAATGAGGAGTCCCTTCGTATATTGAGAAAATATCTCCATCATCTTAAAAATCCGATTTTTGTTACAAAGTCCAATTTTTATTTTTGTAATCAATGTTTTTGTCATAAAATTTGATCTTTATTTTGTAAAACATTGATTTTGGTCCAAGATTTAACAGATCTAAACATATTTTACGAAAAAATAGGTTTAGATCGAGTTTTTGTGTGATTACATCTAGATCCATCCTCTAGATCTAGCAACGTTCGATGAAGGATGCCCGAAAAAAATTCGTGTTGTCTCGTGAAGTGTTGCATTGCGAAAAAAATCATCGGAGGTTCCGCGGGCCGCCTCCCTCTCACGAGCCGTCGTCTTTTCCACGAGCAGTCGTGTTGATAACGTGTTGTGGAGGGTTAAGGGCTAGGAAACCCCTAGCCGCATATACATATTATTCAATGTGGGTGGATACCCAATAGGCCCATTAGACCATATTTATAACAAACATTTAATAAAAGGATCCATGTTTTCCAGAAAATGTAAAAAAATAGCCCCAACATAAGAAAAATCTGCAAAAATGTGCATTGGAACCGGTAAATCGTCGTCTTCAACAGAAAAAAAATAAGAGAAGAGAAACGTATGCTATAAAAATCATATCATTTAATAAAAGATCCATATCTTCCATAAAATGTAGAAAATAGCACAGAGCTCATAAAAATCGATAAAAATATCCATTGGAATCGGGAGATCGCCATCTTCAATTGAAAAATACGAGAAGACAAACTTAGGCAAAAATCATATAATTTAATAATAAGATTCATATCTTACAAAAAATTTAGAAAATAGCCCCGATGTAAAATTAATCCATAAAAATGTCCTTTGGAATCGGGAGATCGCCATGTTCAACTCTAAAATAAGAGAAGACAAAATTAGGTTATAAAAATGATATCATTTAATAAAAAGATCCATATCTTCCAGAAAATGTAGAAAATAGACTCGAGCTCAGAAAAATATGCATAAAATATCCATTGGAACAGGGAGATCGCCATCTTCAACTGAAAAATAAGAGAAAACAAAATTATGCCAAAAAATAATAAAAAATTCAGCTAAGTAAAATTCACAAAAATGTCCGCTGGAATAGGGAGGTCGCCATCTTCAACTTAAAAAAAGAGAATACAAAATTATGCCAAAAATAATGTTATTTACTAAAAAGATACACATCTTCCAGAAAATATAGAGTTAAGTAAAATCCGCTAAAGTATCTGTTTGAACCGGGAGATCACCATCTTCAATTAAAAATAAGAGAAGACAAAATTAGGCTATAAAAATCATAACATTTAATATAAAGATTCATATCTAACAAAAAATATAGAATATATAGACTAGAGATTAGAAAATCTGAAAAATATTTGTTGGAACAGGGAGATCGCCTCTTCAACGGAAAAATATGAGAAGAAAAATTAGGCCAAAAATCATATCGTTTAATAAAAACATCCATATCTTCCAGAAAATTTTGAAAATAGCCACGATGTCAGAAAAATCTGCAAAAATGTCTGTTGGAATTGGGTGATCGCCATCTTCAATTAAAAAATAAGAGAAGACAAACTTATTCTTTAAAAATCATATCATTTAATAAAAGATCCATATCTTCAATGAACTTTTGAAAATAGTTCTGAGCTGAAAGAAATGCAAAAAAGCCCGTTGGAATCAGAAAATCGTCATCTTCGACTGAAAAATAATAGAAGACAAACTTAGGCTAAAAATCTTATCATTTAATATAAAGATTCATTTCTTGAAGAAAATTTAGAAAATAGTCTGGACATCAGAAAATCTCTAAAATTGATCGTTAGAACTGGAAATCGCCATCTTCAACGAAAAATAAGAGACGGCCAATTATTCCAAAAAATCATATCATTTAATTAAAAGATCTATAACTTCCTAGAAATGTAGAAAATAGCACCGATCTCAGAAAAATCTGGAAAAATGTCTTTTGGAATCGGGAGATCGCCATCTTCAACTTAAAAAATAAGAGAACACAAAATTAGGCTATAAAAATCATATCATTTAATATAAAGATTCATATCATACAGATAATATAGAAAATAGCTCGGAGCTCAGAAAAATCCGTAAAAATGTCAGTTGGAACCAGGAGACCGCCATCTTCAAGTGAAAAATAAGAGAAGACAAAATTAGGCCAAAAATCATTTCATTTAATAAAAAGATCCATATCTTCCAGAAAATTTAGAAAATAGCCCTGAGGTCAGAAAAATCCGTAAAACTGTCCGTTGGAACTGGGAGATCGCCATCTTCAACTGAAAAATAAGAGAAGACAAACTTAGTCTATAAAAATCAAATCATTAGTACCTATATCTTCAATGAACTTTTGCAAATAGTTTCGAGCTGAGAAAAATATGCAAAAATGTCTGTTGGAACCAGGAGATCGACATCTTCAACTAAAAAAATAAGAGAATACAAAATTGGGGTAAAAAATCATAGCATTTAATATAAAGATTCATATCTTACAGAAAATTTAGAAAATAGCCCGAAGCTTAGAAAAATCCCTAAAAATGTCTTTTGGAATCGGGAGGTCGCCATCTTCAACAACAAAAAATAAGAAACAGCCAAATTAGTCCAAAAAATCATGTCATTTAATAAAAAGATCCATAACTTCTCGAAAATGTATAAAAATAGACCCGAGCTCTGAAAAATCCGCAAAAAATGTCCGTTGGACCAGGAAGATCGTAATTTTCAACTGAAAAATAAGAGAAGACAGAAATTAGATAATAAAAATAATATCAATTAATAAAATATTCATATCTTATAGAAAATGTCAAAAATAGCCCGGAGCAAAGAAAAATCTGCCCAAATGTCCGTTGGAACTGGAAGATCGCGATTTTCAACTTTAAAATAAGAGAAGACAAAATTAGGCCATGTAATAAATAGATTCATAACTTCCAAAAAATGTAGAAAAATAATATCGAGCTCGAAAAAATCCTAACAAATGTCCGTTGGAACCGGGAGATCGTCATTTTCAATTGAATAAATGAGAAGACAAAAGTAGGCGAAAAAAATCATACCATTTAATAAAAAGATACATATCTTAAATAAAATTTAGAAAATATCTTTAAGCACTAAAAATTCGCAAAAATGTCTGTTGGAACAGGGAGATCGCCATCTTCAGCTGAAAAATAAGAGAAGACAAAAATTAGGCCAAAAATGATATCACTTAATAAAAAGTAACATATCTTCCAGAAAATATAGAAAATAGACCCGAGCTCAAAAAAATCAGCAAAAATGTTCGTTAGAACATGGAGATTGCTATCTTCAAATGAAAAAAAAAAGAAACGACCAAATTAGTCCAAAAAATCATGTCATTTAATAAAAAGATGCATAACATCCCAAAAATGCATAAAAATAGACACGAGCTCTAAATAATCCGCAAAAAATGTCCGTTGGACCCGGGAGATCACTATTTTCAATTGAAAAATAAGAGAATCCAGAAATTAGGCAATAAAAAATCATATCAATTAATATAGAGCGTGACGCTTCCGATAAAGCTCACCGTCGAAGATCACGAACATCAAGGCATGTCTTTCAATCGTCCGTGCTTCTAGCCAGTCTCCGGGTAAGGCTCCGGTCTCCAAGTATGTTATGATCGGGCTTATCCACGTTGGCTCCTGGTCGACGCATAGCAGCTCGCCTTCTTCAATACTGAGGGCCTTCCGTAAAAGAATGGGAGGAACCTCTCGGTGGACTTTGACAGGAATCTCCTCAGTGCTGCGATCTGCCCATTCAGCCTTTGTAAGTCTCTGATCGTCCTCAGCTCACTCATGTTGATGAAGTCGGATATCTTGTCAGGGTTTGCCACAATCCCTTGCTTGTTGATCATTACGCCAAGGAGAACGGTGTCCTGACTGACGGGGGCTTCTGCTCAGATGCAGGAGTTCTTCTTGTCTCGGGGTCCGTGACCTCCTGCACCGATGAATTTTAGCAACGAGATTTGGCCTAGGGAAATTTCGTACTCCCTGGGCCGCCTCATAGGGGACTCCTCAGCTCCTCTCTTAGAGCATCTCCCTCACGGCGATGGTCAGCTATCATGGTCAAACAGCATCTTCCTCACCGAGCTGCCTTTGTCGAGCGACAACTTCCTATTCGAACTGGGGAAGGAGGTCCTGCCTCACATTCAAGGGTCTAGGGGAGCCTTCGGGTGGAGGGGGCCCCACAAGTCTGGTGGCGACCCAGTCTTCCATCATCTTGGTGAAGGCCGCAAAGTTCGCATGGACGTTGCATGTCGCAGCCTGTATGATAGCCGTCGACCCCTCAATGGGCAGATCCAGCGGGGGGTCCTTCAGGGAGAAGGAGGCTCCTCGGCCAAGGGCGACCTCAGAGTGTTATTGATTAGTGCCTCGAGTCGTCCCAACTTTCTTGGAGATGGTGGTGGGGTGACGTCGGGTGACTTGCCATGGCGGGACTTGTTACGAGTATGTGCGGAGCCAGACATGAGTGTAACCCTTCGTTCCCACAGACGACGCCAATTGTTGCAGGTCAAATCCCCCTAACAATGAGATTTATACAAAGGGGAATCAAGAGTACGGTGATTACATGTTAATTGGGTCTTAATAGAGGATATACGCCAGATTCAAGATCGCTCGAAGGTCGTCGACCGCTTGGAAGAGTGGATGATCTTCCTGCACAACGAGCAGCTTGTCAGAAAGGCTGGGTTGACTGTCAACTCATGGCCTCACCGATGGTAAATTCAGTAAACGACTTGTTAGAAGGAGGCGGGGCACGCTGGCCGATCTTAGTGTAGAGCGACCTAACATGGAAAGCTTGCGTGGAAGGCACAGATATGTGGACGATATTCAGCCTAATTTGTAAATGAGAGTTTTTTATTGCTACCAACCAACCCCCTCGTTGATGGCTAGAGGGGGTATTTATAGTGGGGAGAGTCGGTTGATCACCGTCCAATCAGCTGTTGCTTCTGCTTAGCTGGGGTCCAGCTGGCACTTTGCTGGAGTATTATTAGGGATGCGATGGGGTCTGCAAGAGTGTCAGAGATATTTTAGCACCGCCTTAATCAGGCATTAATGGGGACATGACGGGCGGCCATCAGTTCTCTTCCTTAACCTTGGGCATTAATTGGAGGCGTAGGTGGCCCCACGTCACTTGGTCAGAGATATTTATGGGCTGCTTGGTCGTCGAGGGTTGCCCTTAGAGAGAGTAAAGCTTGCACCCGAGCTCGACATCCCCAGCTTCCTCCGGTCGACCCCCCCTGCCTAGGTTGTCAAAGCGAGCTTCGCCTTGCCGATCGATCTCTACGCTTGGCTGGAGAGCTTACCGCTTGACTAGTTGGACAAGCCTCTCTCTCGATTTGTATGGCAAGCTTCTCGATCAGCCAGGCGAGTGGCGAGCTTCTCATTTGGGCTCGCTCTTGTTCCGGCTAGCCTATTCGCTTGGGCTTCAACTACTTGGGCCTTCATTTTCTAGGCCGACCATCAGGTCGTAACAGTTGTAATATGCAAAGTTGTAATAGGGTCGACTCCTTCGACCACTTTTTCTGCATGTTGTAAGCAAATGTTGTAATTGATAAATATTACAAATTTTTTGAAACGTTGTGTAAACTTCTATTACAACGTTTAGAAAAGGTTGTGTATAAAGATATTACAACTTTTAATAAATGTTTTGTAAACTTCTATTACAACTTTTAATAAAAGTTGTGTAAACTTTTATTACAACGTTTATAAAAGTTGTGTAAAGCAATATTACAACTTTCTTTAAGAGTTGTGTAAACTTATATTACAACGTTTATAAAAGATTGTGTAAACTTCTATTACAACTGGTTTAAATAGTTGTTTAAAACTCTTTTATAACTTCTATAAAATGTTATCTAACAGTTATTACAACTTCTATAAAACATTGCAGAAAATGTAAAAAATTAAAAAGAAAATGCGGCTGCAGTTATTCCAAATCTCCATGCAGTAGTTGTACACATCCTGATGAACACACACACATAATATTATTCAAACCACATTCATTATTCATCGAGATAACACAGTTTTTATTTCCTCATCTTTTTCAAAAACTAAAGTGATATAATTTTTTTACAAAATTTGCATATCGTTGCTGATATCATACATCAGTCAACTAACTACATATGACAAACAAGTATTGACATAGAGTTACAACAACACCCATGGCTGTGGTGGACACAACACTGTTCCTCTCAGTCATGCCCCTTCGTCGTCGACCGGCGGTAGTGGACGGAGCACAAGCTTCCTCTCCCTATCAGCAATCCCCCTTCATCATCGGCCTCCAAAACCCAGACGTAATTGTCCCCCATGGTGTACGCGCGAGCCGTCATGCTTGATACAAACAAAGACCCGCTCAGACCCATGAAGAACGGCTGGTCTCTACAACCGTAAAAATTAGTTTCAACAAACATTTAATAAGTGTGTTTTTTTGTGTGAAAACATTATAAAAATAATTAGAAAAAGAACATAAACCATAAAAAGTAGTTTTTATACATGTTGCCGCTACATATGATGTGCCATTCCTCCTTGCCTAACCCACATTCGCTGCCCGGGCTGCCCTTGCCCTCGCCTAACCCACATAATGTTAATACTTCATGTGCAACTAGACGACTCTGCCCATGAAAAGAAAGCGATTGTTTTTTCAGAATAGCATTGGTTTTTAGTAATACAATCTCTTCAGTCATGAAAATACTCACCACCATTCAAGTTTGGTGTGGGATTAATATGAAGATCAGTTGGGGATGTTAATTTTCAATGCAATCTTTCGAAACTTAATTACCCGCAGGTCTATAAGCTAGTCCTTGTCATTAGAAAATGGGATGCATGTGTCTATGCATGTCTGTGCAAGTCTGTGCATGTGTGAGACAGAGAAAGAGAGAGATTTACCTCTTAGCGCAGTACAAAAGGTAAAGACAATAGACCTATTTGTCATTAAGAGGAATGATACCAGCCCTTTTCCATCTGAAAGGAATTGGTGGACCCCATTCTTCATCATGTGGCCTTTTTGATAAATAGCCAATCCCTGGACAACTGACCTGCCAGAACTAATGGGAGCTGCAAGTCCCAACCATTGAGCCACCACAGATTGCATTGCATCACACCTGAGTAGTACCTTTGGATCACCAACAAAACATTTTTTATTAGGGTTTAAGCATATAGAAGTAACAGAAGTGAAAAGGGATAACTGGAAGGTGAATAGAAGTCTTTCAAATCTTAAAAAATAATAAACATAAAAAATAAACAAAGCAATTATCTAACCATATTTCTTGTTTTATATACACAAGTCACATCAATTCACATCACAATTACATACTATTAAATAGCTAGTCGAAAGCTTTTTTGTCGACAAACTATCATTTTCCAAGTATTTACTATCAATATTGCAAATTATGTGCATATGATTCAGAGCATAACACATACAATCATCATTGTCACTTGTTCAACGATCTTTTTCTCCCTTTTTTCAAAAACTTTTCTAAACATTGTAATTGCATTTAACTTATTCTTATGGGTCTTAAGGCCAGCAAAATATCACAGTGTTGCAAAGTTGATTGGTAGAAGATGATCAAGTCGGGGGAAAATAGTTTTAAAACAACAATTCAATATCTTCCATATGTGATTGCCCAATCTTGTTGAGATACCTTTGTTCTAATAACGATTCCATCCTTTAGATGCAAACTGATAACAGATGATGAATCTTTTAAGAATTTGGTCCTGATTGAAGCAACTTTGGATGAAAAGCCATTATATGTACTTTTCATATAAAAACCAAAGAATAAATGAGCCATGGCGTACAATATCCTAGAAACGTTAAAGCATCTATTTAAAATAGATTCCTAATTATATCACAAGTGATTCAGTACGTTCATAGTCTGCCCAATAACAAGCATGTGCTACACAGAATGTGCAAGCATGTTGTACAACTGGGCATCAGCTAGAAAATAGTGATGTCACTGCATATGAGAACTTAGTTTTGCATGAAATATCAATACACAATACATGCATTCTAGAGAAATGGAAGAGCACTTTTTAAAGCATGAAAAGTTATTAGCCTGGGAAAATTTGAGTGAAGGTTGTGCAAAAGTATAAATCACACCCAAAATTTGGTTACACGACACCTATATCTTTTGAGGAAAGGAAAACACACACATTTTACCACCAATTTTGCTAAAAAAAATTCAGATAGGCTTCATAATATTTTTGGGATAAACAACTTGATGAAACTGAGAATGCAAATGCAAGAACTTCCCAAAATAACCAAGCAATTCACAAAGCAAAACAACAAATACTTGACCACAATCCTCCACAAGCCCGAAAACCCCATAAAAATCTGCAAGCTCGATCCCGTGATAAGGGCGCCCTGTATTGTCAACATGGTGTACTCAAATCTTTAATACATGAACCCAACAAATAAATAGAAAATTGAGTGAAGGTTGTGCAAAAGTATAAATCACACCCCAAATTTGGTTATGCGACACCTATATATTTTGAGGAAAGGAAAAACACACACATTTTACCACCAATTTAGCTATAAAAACATTCAGATAGGCTTCATGATACTTTAGAGATCAATAATTTGATGAAACTGAGATTGCAAAGGTAAGAAATTCCCAAAATAACCAAGCAATTCACAAAGCAAAACAACAAATACCTGCCACAATCCTCCACAAGCCTGAAAACCCCACAAGAATCTGCAAGCTTGATCCCGTGATAAGAGCGCCATGTATTGTCCTCATAGTGTACTCAAATCTCTAATACATCAACCCAACAAATAAATCGAAAATGATTTAAGAGATTAAAAAACAGTATAAACACACTGAGAGATTTAAAATAAACCTCATATGGGTCAATAATGTAAAAGAATCTGTGACTAAGAAATCGAAAGGGTTGGAAGATGAAGATAAACGACACTCTGATCAATGTCGGAAGCCGACAGCCGAAATCGGTCTGAAGCAGCGTATTGATTCCAGCAACAAACAGTAAGGTTTGAATAACTTTTGCCTTCTCTTCCTACAAAATTCAAACAAAATTCCAATAAAAACAATCAGAAACAGAGAGAAATCAACTAGAGAACCCCATTTAACTAAAAAAATGTTAAACTAGAGAAACCCATTTATCTCGTAAAATGTGTCGCGTAACGTAATTTCTTGTTATATATATATATATATTGATATAGAGCATGAGTAGGATTTCCAGCACTACTTTTTTTGTCAAAAAAATAAGTTAAGAAAGAAAGAAGTAATTAAAATAAACGAAAGTATAGCATTAAAATTCTTAATGCTTAAAAAGAAAACAAGTCAACACAATATTAATCACGAATCTGATTCAATTACATATTAATTACGAATTTTCCCAAATCCAAATAGAAGCACATAATCTTAGCCTCATGGCATCATCGACCACAATTGATGTCCTAATTTATAAGGATTCAGTTTGCTTAGGAAATTAAATCTTAAATTCCTAAATCCTAGTATATATCACCAAATGGAATTTGTAGCAGAAGTTAAGCCTCGCATGGGTCTTTACGGTTAGTCTTACAAAGCCAACGACTGTTGATGACATGCTCTATTTTTCATATAATCATGAAATTAAAAATGCCGACTTTTAAACCATGATGATAAGTAGATGAACAAAGCAAAGAATTTAAAAAAATAAAATCTCCAATCTGATTCATTTCAAACCTACAATTCATAGTTGTGCAATTGAAAAATCAAAACTTTTTCAGCTCTTCACCTTATTTATCACTGCCTTGCGCTAATGAATATTTGAAAAACAACTCCTTTCCGTGTTTTTCCCCCACACACAAAAAAGATCATCAAGCAAATTTGGAATTTAGGGTATGCTTCATCTGAATTTAGTGATATTGAAAGAAAATTCACTACACTCAAGAAAATCAGGAAGAACCCCTTTTGAAGAGAAAAAAAGAATAGACCCTTTTTCGTTGGAGAGTGGGGAGTCAAATCCATCAACAACGAAGTTGGACTTGTCAATAGGCCTCCCTAATCTGCTTCATAGTGAGCGAAAGCACGCCATGGCCCACCAGCTTCAAAGCAACCAAGATGCGAGAGTTAGAACTCAAATGAGATCGATGAAACCCTAACCCAAAGTTTTTCTCAGCGGATGATGCTTGAGCGATGGTAACGGCAACGAAGAAGCAAGACCCTCGATCGATCGCACAAAGAGTGAAGACGATGAAAATTTCTTGGTTTCGGCAATGGTGCTTAGCATAAGAGATTTGATTTTTGGCTTAGCTCGGAGCTATCTGGAAGATAACGTTGTTTTTAAATGATTTGTTTTTTGGCCTAATTTTGTCTTCTCTTATTTTTTTTCATTTGAAGATGACGATCTATCAACTCTAACAGACATTTTTACAGATTATTATAACCTCAGAGCTATTTTCTAAATTTTATGGAAGAAATGCATCTTTTGATTAAATGATCTGATTTTTGACCCAATTTTTTTGTCTTCACTTATTTTTCGGCTAAAAATGACGATCTGCCGGTTCCAAAAGACATTTTTACGGATTGTTCGCAGCTCTGTGCTATTTTCTATATTTCATGTATGATATGGATCTTTTTAATAATTGATATGATTTTTATGTCCAGCGTTTGTCTTCTCTTATTTTTTCAGTTGAATATGACTATCTAACGGTTCCAACGGACATTTTACTAATTTTTCTAGTCTGGGCTATTTTCCTACATTTTATGGAAGATATGAATCATTTTATTAGATGATACGATTTTTAGCCTAATTTTGTCTTCTCTTATTTTTCAATTAAATTGGTGTTCTCCTGGTTCCAACGAACATTTTAGCGGATTTGTTTGACCTAGTCTATTTTCTACATTTTCTTGAAGATATGGATCTTTTAAATAAATAATATGATTTTTGGCCTAATTTTGTCTTCTCATATTTTTTTCAGGTGAAGATGGCGATCTACCGGTTCCGACATACATTTTTGCGGACTTTTCTTTGCTTCGGACTATTTTCTACATTATTGTAAGATATGTATTTTTTATTAAATGATACGATTTTGGGGCTTAATTTTGTCTTCTCTTTTTTCAGTTGAAGATGGCAATCTCCCGGTTCCAACGAACATTTTTACGGATTTTTCAGAGCTCTGGGTTATTTTCTATATTTTATGAAAGATGGCGGTCTCCCTATACTAACAGACATTTTTGCGGATTTTCCTATGCTCGAAGCTATTTTCAACATTTTATTGAAGATATGGATTTTTTTGGCTAACTTTGTCATCTCTTATTTTCCAGTTGAAAATGGCGATCTCCCGGTTCCAACAGACATTTGTGCGGATTTTTCTGAGTTTCTACATTTTCTAAAAGTTGAGTATCTTTTTATTAAATGCTATGAATTTTGGCCTAATTTTGTTTTCTCTTATTTTTTCAGTTGAAAATGGCGATCTTCCTGTTCCAACGGACATTTTTGAGGTTTTTCTGAGCTCCTGACAAATTTCTTCATTTTTTGTAAGATATGAATCATTATATTAATTGATATGATTTTTATAGCCTAATGTTTGTCTTCTCTTATTTTTGCAGTTTAAAATGATGATCTCCCGGTTCAAACTGACATTTTTGCGTATTTTACTTAGCTCGGAGCTATTTTCTATATTTTCTAGAAATATGGATCTTTTATTAAATGATATAATTTTTGGCATAATTTTGTCTTCTCTTATTTTTCTGTTGAATATGGCTATCTCCATGTTCAACAGACATTTTGTCGATTTTTCTGAACTCGTGCTATTTTCTTCATTTCTGCAAGATATGAATCTTTTTATTAAATGATATCATTTTGGCCTAATTTTGTCTTCTCTTATTTTTCAGTTGAAGATGGCAATCTCCCTTTTGCAACAGACATTTTTGCGGATTTTCTGTACTCGGAGCTATTTTCTACATTTTATTGAAGATATGGATCTTTTTATTAAATAATATGATTTTTAGCATAATTTTGTCTCCTCTAATTTTTCAGTTGAAGTTGGAGATCTCCCAGTTTCAACGGATATTTTTGCGGATTTTTCTGAGCTCGAGACTATTTTTCTACATTTTCTAAAAGTTATGGATCTTTTATTAAATGATATGATTTTTTGCCTAATTTTTTCTTCCCTTATTTTTTCTGTTGAATATGGTGATCGTCTAGTTCCAAAGGACATTTTTGTATATCATTCTGACATCAAGGCTATTTTCTGAATTTTCTGAAAGATATGCATCATTTTATTAAATAATATTATTTTGACCTAATTTTGTATTCTCTTATTTTTGTTCAGTTGAAGATAGCGATTTGCCGATTCCAACAAACATTTTGGCAGATTATTCTGACCTCGGGGATATTTTCTAAATTTTTTAAAAGATCTGCATCTTTTTATTAAATGAAATGATTTTTGGCCTAGTTTTGTCTTCACTTATTTTTCAGTTGAAGATGGCGATTGCCGGTTCCAACGGACATTTTTGCGGAATTTTTACAGCTCGGTGCTATTTTCTACATTTTATGTAAGATATGGATCTTTTTATTTAATGATACGATTTTTATATCCTACTTTATCTTCTATTATTTTTTCTGTTGAATATGTCTATCTACCGGTTCCAATAGACATTTTTACCTAGTTTTCCGAGTTTGGGGCTATTTTCTAAATTTTCTAGAAGATATAGATCTTTTTATTAAGGCTTAATTTCGGAAAACTACCTCATACTTTCGTCGAATTCCAAAAAAATACCTCTTGTTTTGATATAATCGCAAAACTACCTCATACTTTTCAGGTTTTGATAAACTCCCTCATACTTTATTTTCGTAGAACTACCTCATTCTTTGTTTAATTCCGTAGAACAACGTCATATTTTGGTTTAATTTCGTAGAACTACCTCATAGTGTGATATATGTATGATGGTGAAAGAGAGAGGAGGGCGACGGTAGGGGAAAGTGGTGGACGAGTGCGGTGGTGGGGGAAGGGGGCAGGGGGTGGGGGCGCTATGGTGGAGGGATGGGGAGGGGGAGAGGAGGGGAGGAGGACGGTGAGGGAGGAGGGGGAGGGGGAGGATGGTGGCAGTGGGTGGAAGGGGGATGTGCGGCGGTGGGTGGAAGGGGGATGTGCATCGATGGATGTAGGGCGAATGGTGGCGGTGGGGGGAGGACGGTGGGGAGAGTGGGGGGGAGGGCGGCGATGGGTGTCATGGGGATGTGCGATGATGGATAAAGGGAGCTTATATATATGCCTGAAAAGTATGAGGTGGTTTTGCGAGTATATCAAAATAAGAGATGAGGTAGTTTTCCGAAATTAAGCATTTTATTAAATGATTTGATTTTTTGGCCTAATTTTGTCTTCTCTTATTTTTTTTAATTTAAGACGGCGTTCTCCCGGTTCCAACGAACATTTTTCGGAGTTTTTGACCTATAGTCTATTTTCTATATTTTCTTGAATTATGGATATTTTAGTAAATAATATGAATTTTTGGCCTAATGTTGTCTTCTCATATTTTTCAAATGAAGATGGCGATCTCCCGGTTCCAACTGATATTTTTGTTGATTTTTCTGAGCTCGTAACCATTTTTCTACATTTTGTGAAAAATCTGAATCATTTTATTAAATGATATGATATTTTTGCCTAATTTTGTATTCTCTTATTTTTTTTAGTTGCAGATGTTGTTCTCTTGGTTCCAACGGATATTTTTGTGGATTTTTGTGACCTAGAGGCTATTTTCTACATTTTTTGGAAGATATGGATCTTTTTATTATATAATTTGATTTTAAGCCTAATTTTGTTTTCTCTTATTTTTCAGATTAAGATGGCGATCTCCTGGTTCCAACTGCCATTTTTGCAGTTTTTTCTAAGCTCCTGGCTATTTTCTAAATTTTCTGTAAGATATGTATCTTTAATTAAAAACATATGTTTTATAGCCTAATTTTGTCTTCTCTTATTTTTCAGTTGAAGATGGTGATCTCCTGGTTCTGAAAAAGAGCTATTTTCTGTATTTTCTGAAAGAAATGGATCTTTTTATTAAATGATATGATTTTTTGCCTAATTTTATATTCTCTTATTTTTTTAGTTGAAGATATCGATCTCTCTGTTCCAATAGACATTTTTGCGGATTTTTATGTGCTCGTGGCTATTTTCTGTATTTTTTGGAAGATATGGATCTTTTTATTAAATGATATCATTTTTGGCCTAATTTTATCTTCTCTTAATTTTTTAAGTGAGATGGAGATCTCCCTGTTCCAATGGACATTTTGGGGACTTTTCTGTGCTCGAGGCTAATTTCTATATTTTATTGAAGATATGGATCATTTTATCAAATGATATGATTTTTTAGCTTAATTATGTCTTCTCTTTTTTTAGTTGAAGATAGCTAATTTCTATATTGGTTTTTCTGAGCTCGGTCTATTTTTCTACATTTTCAGGAAGTTATGGATCTTTTTATTAAATGATATGGTTTTTGGCTAAAACTGTTTCTCCTATTTTTCAGTTGAAGACGACTCCCGGTTCCTATGGACATTTTTGCTGATTATTCTCACATCGGGCTATTTTCTAAATTTTCTGGAAGATATGGATATTTTTATTACATGATAACATTTTGGCCTAATTTTGTCTACTCTTACTTTTCAGTTGAAGAAGGCGATCTTCCGGTTCCAACGGAATTTTTTGCGGATTTTTCGAAGCTCGATGCTATTTTTATACATTTTGAGGAAGGTATAGATTTTTTATTAAATGATATGATATTTATATTCTGCGTTTTTCTTCTTTTATTTTTTCAGTTGAATATTGCAATCTACTGGTTCCAGCGGATATTTTTACTAATTTTTGTTAGCTTGGGGCTATTTTCGTTATTTTATTGAAGATATGGATCATTTTATTAAATAATATGATTTTCTGGCCTAATGTTGTCTTGTCTTATTTTTAGTTGAAGATAGCATTCTCCCAGTTCCAATGGAGATTTCTGCGGATTTTTACCTAGATGCTATTTTCTACATTTTCTAGAAGATATGTATCTTTTTATTAAATAATAAGGTCTTTTGACCAAATTTTGTTTTCTCACGAAGATGTCGATCTCCCGGGTCCAACGGATATTTTTGCAGATTTTTCTGAGCTTCGGGCTATTTTCTACATTTTCTGTAAGATGTGCATAGTTAGATTAAATGATATGATTTTATAGCCTGATTTTATCGTCTCTTATATTTCAGTTGACGATGGCGATCTCCTGGTTCCAATAAACATTTTTGCAGAGTTTTCTGAGCTTGGTGCTATTTTCTACATTTTATGAAAGTATGGCTCTTTTTATTAAATGATATGGTTTTTGTAGCCTAATTTTGTCTTCCCTTATTTTTCAGTTGAAGATGGCGATCTCCCGATGTTTACGGGTGTTTTCTCACCACAGAATCGTTGACCAGTGACTTGTTGGTCAACGTGGTCAAGGGGTCGGTTGGGATCCCTTGGTTCCTCCGAACGTGCAAGTTCTCGATGGCGGTCGAGTGGAGCACCTCCTAGGTTCGAGAAGAGGGTCTCTTAGATTGTCGAGAGCCTCGGTCTACGGGGTGCGGAGGGGTAGCCTCGGAACCTAAGTGAGCTCGGCCTCGGCCAATCAAGTGCCGAGGGGTAGGCTCGGTGCCCTGATTATCACTTGGTCTCAATTGAGGGCGGCGCTCGTTGATGGTGAGCGGGCTCGTTCTGCACTGAGGTGTAGCCTTAGCGCCTCGGTTCCGCTTCTTCCTGGACAGACGAAGAAACTCGTCAGGGGTGCCGGACCTTGGTTTCAGCCAAGTCTCCTCCGATGCCTAAATCAGTACGGATCTGAATGATGCTCATCGGGATTGGCACGGCTCGAAAGGAGGCCGACACACGTATCCTCAGGCAGAGCTATGGGAGGGAATATAATGACGGAAAGCAAGGTCAGTTAATGGAATACCTCCGTTGTTGGTATCGGGGATTCGATCCCTTTCTCGGTTGCCTCTGTAGTCCCTTTATAGGGTTTGGCCCACGATTGCCCCCAATCCACGTCCCCTGACTGCTCTCCACTTACGCCCTTGCGATCCGCCTTCGTCGAGGTGCCTGCACGCGTCATGGGGGAGTCGATTAATGGGCTCCTTAATGGTCATTAAGGTGCCGCACTTTTAGGGGAACGGTTATCTCCTGCGAGCGCGAGCCAATCGTGCACACTTTGGGTTGTGGCCGGTCCGACTCTTAGTCCTTTCGTGGGCCTCGTCGGATGGGCCAAATCTCATTCGTGGGCTTCCCGCCCTTGGCTTGGGCTTGGGCCTCTTGCTCTTGGGCTTCTCCAAAATAGTCGTATCAATTGCCCCCATCGTCTGAGTCGTTTGGATTCTACCGGTTCGGTTCGGGCGATGTGACTCTTGTGGATTTTGACAGGCGCGGTTAGTCGAGGCCAATCCATTAAATGGAGGCCATCATGATGCGACTCGTTTGAACTTCTCTCGGTGCGGGATTCGAAGCACCGTCGGCCTCCAGATGTTGCCATGTGTTCCTCTTCGGATGGTCTGGGTTTTGAGATTGCCTTCCATATAAGAACGTTCGACCTCCCGAGTTCCGATTCTTTCGTGCCTTTCCTCCTGATTCTCGTCTTGCAAGCTCCTTTGAACCCTTCTCCGCCTTTCTTCCTTCGGATTATTTCTTCGGATTCTTTCCAAGTAACCTTCTTCCTCTGCCCCACCCGATTCATCCCATGGCTGCGCTTAGAATAGGTGGTTCCGCGCAGGGGTCAGGGGACCTACCGGTGCCCAGGTCCGGCGTCCCCTCGGTGACACGCCCCGTTCAGGACAAGGGGAAGGGTTTGCTCTTCGTGGACCCTGTCGGCGATGACGTGGCTCGGGCTGCTGAGAGGTTCGACGTTCCCCCGGTGATCCTCGGGTCATCGTCCACGGCCTCCTTCTCAAAGGTTAAGGAGATCTGGGAAAAGTATCTGTGCCACCCGTATGACATCCAGATCCCTTTTAGCGATGAACGGATTTGTTTTTCGCGGAGCAGGGAGGTCGTTGTCTACGTCGAGATGTTTTGCCTGGGACTCTGCTTCCCCCTTCATCTGTTCATCATCCAGGTCATGGAGTTCTTGATGGTGGCTCTGTGCCAGCTGACCCCATACTCCATCGCGGTGTTGGCTGGGATCATCATGATCTGCCGTGTCCATGGCTTGGAGCCGTCCCTTTCCCTTCTCTTCCACTATTTCCATGTCCAGACGATCGGCTAGGGGTCGTGGCAGCACCTCCGAGCCCGCGCGGGGAGGGAGTGCTTGCTAGGACTGCCCCGCTAGGTGGGAGACTGGAGCTCGAGCTTTGTTTTCATTGTTTTCTCTTGGGACGCCGAGATCCTGACAGGTTGGGGAGTGTTATGTCAATATGACTTGACATTGACCCTCTCTGAGGCCGATCAGGCCACCGTTCATCTTTTGTCATCTCTGCCTCCAGAGGAGAGGTCGGTCTGGCCTCTTCTGGACGATCTGCTTCTTAAGACTGTCATGTGGTCCTCCGGTAGGCGCTCCTTTTTCTTTCAGCGTTCCCTCTTGCTTACCCTGATCTTCTTTCCTTCTGCGGAGATGGCGGGCTGTGAATTCACCTGTAATGTCGTCGAGCTCATCCGCCGGGGATCGAGCAGAAGCATAGGGAACTCTTCGGGCCATGCGCCTCGCCGTACGGCGGAGGAGGGGTTGCATCAGGCTGAACCAGCGATGGGAAGGCTGAAGCCCACGGTCGCGGCCGCTCCGCCTGCCCCAGTCGTGATGGATCCCCTCGTGGCGGAGGTCTCGGCCGCCGAACCTCCTCGCTCCGTCTATGCCGAGGGAGGCAACGGGTGGCCGGCCCGGCGCCTCGTGTGCCCTCGGGTGGTCACGGCGTGGGGTGGAAGCACTCCCCTCCGATGTCTGTAGGGCCTAATGAGAAGAATAGGAAGAGGGAGACCGGGGAAGTCCACCCTTTTGTGGCTCCTGGGGTGTCGGTCGCCTCGGGTGAGACCCTTCCGCTGACCCTGGTGGCCACCCCTATTGACTCGGTCGAGCCGTCCTTGGCGGGGGCGGGTGGCGTACTGGTGAACCTCCCGACTGGCCCCGAGGTCACACTCGGGGACTCGGTATTTTTCGACAGGGTCGTGGCCACCCAGCTAGCACAGAGCTCCGTCCTTCCACAGGACCGCTCGCTCCTGGAGAGGACACCCTCTGATCAGCTGATGGGCTCTCTAGTCTGGCAGCTTCAACAGGTTGGTCACTCTGCTTCTTCCAAACCTATCTTTCGATTCCTCTAGCTCAACTTTTTCGTCTTGCAGGCCACTGTGATGGCTGTCGAGGCACATCGTCGGGCGGTCCAGGCGTCCAACCTCGAGGAGTCTCTGGCGCGGGAGTGCTTGAAGGCTAGAGCGGCTGAGGTGGCGGCCGAGGAAGCCTGCATGGAGGCTCGGCTTCTGTGGCGTCGGGTCGATGAGCTCACCGCCGAGGTGCTGGACCTGCAGGTGGCACTGACCGATTCTTGGCAGTCGGCCCAGGAGGTAGAAGAAGCATTTCGTCGGGAGAGGGGCGACCTCTGGAACGAGCTAGGAGCCCTGCGTGAGGCGTAGGCCGCGCACCCCGCCCGGCTCGTCGAGGAACTGGAGAGAGGGTACGAGGAGGTCTTAAGGCCGCAGATCACTAAGGCCCTCCAGGACGCCTTCGGCACCTACGAGCACCTCTTGGCCCCCAGGATTGTGGAGGTCTTCCGTGACTTTTTCCAGAGGTTCGAGGAGCACGTCGGACTGTCGCATCTCCAACCTCTGCCAGGTCCCGATGACCCTTCTCGCTCCGAACAAGGCGACGTGCCGGAGGACGCCTCCTCCTGGTCACCGGGCCCTTAGGCGGCGTTTCTACCTTTTTTTCTCCCCTCCCCCTTCCTTGTCTTGTAATACAAACAATTTTGGAGTGTAATGTATAAAGCCTTTTTGTTGGTCCATGTATCTTTCGCCATTTTCCTTATTATCTGGACTCTCTGCTGGCAGAGCTGCTTCGTAGGGGAGGGAGGCCCTTGGTCTTTTTAGGCTGCTGTTGCGTTCAACCCGGTTGGGGAGGAGATCAGTTGATATCCCTTCATTATTCGTTGTACGAAGGGTCCTTGGAATTTTGGTTAATCGGCCCAATAAACTAGGGCCTTGGAGACGCTCTTGGCCGATCTACTGTGGATATCCCCTTATTTGCGATCCTCAGGCCAGTCAGGTGACCGCCTTGCGAACTATGGGCTTGCCATCAGTCTTATAGTCGGTCGAGGGATCAGCCTGCCAGGGAGGGGGAAGCCGCCCCCATCCCCTCGGCCAATCGGATCGTCTGAGCTGCTGGGGGTGTTATCCCCAAGCTTACACCCAGCCGATGTTCCGACCCGCTGGAGGAGTTACCCTTAGCCTTATGGTCAGCCATGTTGATCTGTCCGCTGGAGGAGTTGCCTCCAGCCTTACGGTTGATCGGGTCGGCTAGTCAGCAGGGGAAGCTATCCCTCGGCTTAGGACCAACCGATGATCATGCATGGTGGAGGAGTTTCCCCCAGCCTTACGGTCAGGCTCGGTGATCAGCCTGCTGGGGGAGTTGCCCCCAGCCTTACGATTGATCGGGTCGACTGGTCAGCGGGGGGGCTACCCCTCGGCTTATGACCAACCGATTATCCCGCCTGCTGGGAGATGCCTCTCTCAAAACAATGTGAGCTTTACTCCCAAGCGCAGGAGATCGTGCAAGTAGTACCTGGAGAGTCCAGAGTCGAATCCTCGGGACAAGTCGACCTGAGATAACACAAATTCAACTAATCAAATAAAATATACGGTTAAGAAAACAACCACCTTTGTGAAGGTGAAGAATAGTGTAAGGATTTGTAGCAAAGAAAGTGGTTCCTAAAAGTATTACGGTATCACGAAAGTTTGGTATTCGATGAGACAAGTATGCTATGGTTGTGAGTTCATTAGGAGTTTATAGTCGCTGAAATTTCACGTCTTTTAATATCACACAACGCTTCACCCGGTCAAGGCGTGAAGGCGTCGGAAGATAAATCGATGAAAACTAGTCAAAATAGCCTTAAATGTATTACTAGCAATGTTGATATCATTAAACAATAATCGCAGCGATAAGTTTAGATTAGAGAACACAAATTGGCTAGTCTTGTCAGGGCCTAGCCATAGGGCACATCAACAATATCGATAGTAAGCAAATACCCATCAAATACGTTGTAGAAATCAACATTACTAGCAATTTAGACATGATAATAAGGCTAAAGACATGAAATTTAGCAACTACATACTCCTAACTACATCACAACCATAGCACAAAGAGATTAGCCACGCATGGTGCAATAAAAATCAGATTTGATAGCAAAATACATCGTTTAGGTAGCAAAATACAAAGAAATACACCAAATATGGGGTATAAGTTCAAGAATTTATCACCAAATCTCCTCTTTAGAACCCAAAACTCTCTGAGAATAGGAAGAACAGCCGCTGGAAATTTTCAGAATTTTCTCCTGGAGAAATACGCACAGTAGCCGCTCCAAAAGTCCCAAAATACGCCAGAATACCCCCAAAACCCTAGAATACGCTTATATATTAGCATTGCGGGTTTGGGGGCTTAACGGGTTCAAAAACCGCACCCAATAGCGCTCAAAACCCGATCCATCTGCCGGCGCAAATGCGATCCGTCCGATCTGGGCGGGATCTAACGAGATCCCGCCACGTGTCCTCGCAAGAAAGCGGGTTCGCCCGCTCTCGAAATCAAATTCGCATCGCTCTCAGATTCATGTTCCGCCGTTGGATCTGCATCGGAGGGTCCACGTTGTGCCACGTCGGCGTAAATGTCGATCGCTCCGTCGCCCGCTTCTCGTTCTCATCGGGGTTAAGCACGACCGTCGGATCGCGATCGTGCGGTCGTCAGCTTGCCACGTCGCTCCGAAGAGTTGCACCCACTCCCTCCGCGTTGGGCCGTTGGATCATGATCCGGCGGTCGATATAGGGCCACGTTGCCATCATCTTTGCTTTGTAACTGTCCGTTCGATCGAAATCGAACGGTCTACAAGTTGCCGCGTAGACCGCTTGCGATGATGCGCTGGGACTCAATGCGGGCCGTTGGATTCAAATCCAACGGTTGCTATTCTGCCACGTGGCAGGCCAGGATGAGTAGCGCGAATATACTCCGTATTTACTCCGTATTTCCCCATTTAAATGGTATTCTGCATTGAAAAATTTATAGTAATTAGCACAGATCTCAGAAAAATACAAATAAATAGTCGTTGGAATCGTGAGATCGAGAAGATGCTAAGAAAAATATAAAAATGCAGAAATACTCAATATAATTCTTGTTTTGTGCACAAATAATGTGATTTCTCTAATAAATAATGGTGTACAAAATACGCACATATTAGAGAGCAATTAAGTATTATATAGGCACATCATAGGACTAATTAGGGGGTTAAATGCGCAATATTCAACCCGAATCACACCCCCCAACTAGCGTTTTGCTAGTCTCTAGCAAAATGAGCGAGATACGATATCAAGTATACACCTAGATCACCTTATCAGGTCTCAAATCATTCATCACCATACTACAAAGACGAAAGAAAATGTCCACACACTAATGCCAAGATTTCATGCTCATTATATAATGGTACTCATGGGTTTACAATGAAAAGCAAGTATCTCTAAAATGGTCATTAAATCAACTTAACTTCACTTTACATTACTTCATAGCGAATGGTATGCAAAATCAATGGCTCACACCTTTCAATCAAAGTTTATAACTTGGAGCGTAGATGTATCATGCAAAGCGAGCAAAAATAGATTGGCATCAAGACATACACACGTCAATTTTCATTCATAGGAAATCACACCATATCTTGTGCTATCTTTAAGCTTTGGAAGTTCTCTTGCCTTGCTAATGATGCACACTTTTTCTCGCTTTTCTTTTCTCATTTTATTGGTTCTGCGTAACGCGCATCAAGCAACATTTGCAGAAAAAAAATGTATAACTTGGATCGCTCCATCAAATGATTGAGGTTCCAGTCAATGGCGCCCAAATCAGACGATAATATGGCATTAGGCCAAGAAGGACCCCTCGGACTGTACTACTCGAGCCATCCAAGTTATTTTTTTGTTTTGTTTTTTTTGACATATTTATTCGTTCATTCATTTTTCTTCATCCATCTTATTTCATTCTTTCTTTTGTGTGTGCATAAATAACTTAGCAAGATGGCTTCCTTTTTTTTATTCTTTCACAAGAATGGGTTATCCTAATCATTTCAAAAGACAGTGTAGACTTTCCACCCAAGATCACACAAAGCATGCAAATAGCATGAATATGAGATAAATAACAATGCTCCAGTCTTTTTGTGATGGTGTGTTCCATTGAAAGCATACGACTTGCTAATTCATAACTTCAAGATTCATTAAGTCATCATTTAATCCTACCATATAGATAAATCAAGAGAGATTCACCATGAGTACTAGCATTCATGTCGAATGAAAATGAAATATGTAACAATAGCGGTGGAGGAAAATAAATCATATGTGCAAAGTAGTGAATGGATTTCGAGAATTTTCATCACATGAGGTTCACTTCTAGGTGTAATAAGCATTGGTGATAAATCTTGACTCAACCCCCTTTTTTATAAAAAGAAAAAAAAAATTTGCAAAAGGAAACTACTAAAAAGAAAAAAAAGAAGAAAATAAAAAAAAAATCCTAAAAATTTATACCCTCCCCCCAACTTAAAATAGGCATTGTCCTCAATGTTAAGGAGAGGGAATTATGGAAAGAACACACCTGATTAGTTACCACCCGAAGGTGGATCTGTGAGGTCAATGGTGGTATCCTCTCTGGCCCAAAGCTCTTGAAAGTGTTTCAGACGTTGTCCATTGACTTTGAATTCATGGCCATCCTTCTCATTCACTAAGACCACCGCTCCATGTGAAAAGACTTCTTTGACAAAGTATGGTCCCGTCCATTTTGAGCGCAGCTTTCCTGGAAATATATGGAGTCTTGAATTGTACAACAGAACCTTGTCTCCAAATTTGAATTCCTTTCGCAGGATCATCTTGTCATGCACAGCTTTCATCCTTTCCTTTGCTAGTTTCGCATTTTCATATGCTTCTCGTCGTATTTCATCCAGCTCCATGATCTGCAATTTACGAGAAACATTTGATGAGTCATCCAGCAAATTAAGTGTTTTAATTGCCCAAAAAGATTTATGCTCTAATTCAACTGGAAGATGGTAATTTTTTCCATAAACCAAACGAAAGGGTGACATCCCTAAGATAGTCTTGTATGCTGTCCTGTAGGCCCATAGAGCTTCAGGCAAGCGAAGACTCCAATCTTTGCGTGTTGGATTCACTGTTTTCTGAAGGATATTCTTTATTTCCTTGTTCGCCAATTCCGCTTGTCCATTTGTTTGAGGATGGTAAGGTGTTGAAACTTTATGTGTCACCCCAAATTTCTTCATTAGATTTGCAAAGAGCCTATTGCAGAAATGAGAACCTCCATCACTGATAATGGCCTTTGGCACTCCAAAGAGCGAGAAGATGTTCTCTTTCAAAAATTTCAGCACAATGGAAGCGTCGTTGGACCTGCAAGGAATAGCTTCCACCCATTTAGAGACATAATCAATGGCAACCAATACAAATATATATCCAAAAGATGGTGGAAAAGGCCCCATGAAATCAATACCCCAACAATCAAATAACTCTATTTCTAGCATGGGATTCAATGGCATCATGTTTCTTTTTGTAATTCCCCCCAACTGTTGACAACGCACGCATGATTTACAATAGGCATAAGCGTCCTTAAACATACTAGGCCAATAAAACCACTCTGTAAAATCTTGGCAACAGTTTTATGAGCTGAAAAATGCCCCCCACATACCCCATCATGGCAAAAATGTAAAACACTATCAAACTCATGGTCGGGTACACATCTCCTTACAATTTGGTCTCCGCAGTATTTGAAAAGATAAGGATCATCAAAATAGAACGATTTTACCTCATGCTTGAAGCGTTTGAAATCTAAAGAAGACCAATGTGGAGGGGTTCTACCTGTCACCAAATAATTAGCTATATCTGCATACCATGGTAGAGTAGAAATGGCGAAAAGCTGCTCATCTGGGAAGGAATCTCGCAATGGAATATTAGGCGACTCTGTCCCCACCGTCAATCTAGAAAGGTGATCTGCGACATTGTTCTCAACTCCTTTCTTATCTTTGATCTGAATATTGAACTCCTGCAAAAGAAGAATCCATCGTATGAGTCTAGGTTTCGCATCCTTTTTAGATAAAAGATATTTCAGTGCAGAATGATCTGTAAAGATGAGAATAGGTGAGCCCAATATGTAGCTTCTGAATTTCTTCAATGTAAACACCACCGCCAGCAACTCTTTCTCCGTAGTAGTATAGTTCCTTTGTGCTTCATTCAACGTTTTACTGGCATAGTAGATCACACAAGGAACTTTCTCTTTCTTTTGCCCAAGCACTGCCCCCATTGCGTAGTCACTTGCATCACACATGATTTCAAATGGCATACTCCAGTCTGGAACCTGCAAAATAGGGGAGGAAACAAGTGAGTTCTTTAATTTATCAAATGAAACTTGACACTCTTGTGTCCATATGAAATCAGCATTTAAAGTTAATAAGTGGCAGAGGGGGCGGGAGATGGCGCTGAAATCCTTTATGAATCTTTGATAAAATCATGCATGGCCTAGAAAGGATCGAATGTCCTTGACGCATTTTGGTGTAGGCAACTTCTCAATCACCTCAACTTTTGCTCTGTCTACCTGAATACCTGCTTTGGAGACTAGGTGTCCAAGAACCAAACCTTCAGTTGTCATGAAATGACACTTTTCCCAGTTTAACAGCAGGTTCTTCTCCTGGCACCTGTGCAAGACAAGAGCTAAATTAGATAAACAATTTTCAAATGAAGTGCCATATACAGAGAAATCATCCATAAACACTTCCATAATCCTCTCAACCATATCGCTAAAGATACTCAACATGCAACGCTGAAAAGTAGCAGGTGCATTGCATAATCCAAAAGGCATTCTCCTAAAAGCGAAAGTTCCAAAGGGGCAAGTGAAGGTAGTCTTCTCTTGATCCTCTGGAGCTATCTCTATCTGATAATAGCCAGAATAACCATCTAGAAAACAATAAAATTCGTTACCTGCTACTCTTTCCAAGATTTGATCAATGAAAGGTAATGGAAAGTGATATTTTCGTGTTTTAGCATTTAACTTTCTGTAATCAACACACATCCTCCAACCTGTGGTGGTCCGCATTGGTATAAGCTCATTACTCTCATTTCTTACCATTGTGAGGCCTGATTTCTTCGAAACCACCTGTATGGGGCTAACCATCTGCTGTCTGAAATAGGATATATTATACCTGCAGCAAGTAACTTAAGAATCTCCCCCTTAACAACCTCTTTCAATGTAGGATTTAATCGACGTTGCATCTCACATGTAGGTTTGGCATCATCCTCAAGATAAATATGATGAGTGCAAATTAAGGGATTTATACCTGTAATGTCCGCAATAGACCATCCAATGGCCCCTTTGTGTTCCCTAAGCACATCAAGCAAAGCACATTCTTGTTCAAGCGTGAGTTTAGAGGATATTACCACGGGGAAGGTCTCCGCCTTTCCAAGGAAAGCGTATTTCAGATAGTCCGGCAGAGGCTTCAATTCCAACTTTGGATGCTCAATCTCTGAAGGTTGTTGTGGTGGCAATTCCACTGGCAATGTTTCAAACTTTGGCACCCATGCATCCCTTGATCTTTCATTTTTGCCCTGCACAAAATAAGATTCATCAATATCGTCGAAATTATAATCAATAAAATTGGACGAACATTCATACTTAGCGTCAAAATAGTCTTCGATTAAGCTCTCAATAAAGCATACCTCTTTCACGTCATCAACATTCGCAGGTAACTTACATGATTTAAAAATGTTCAGCTCAAGTTTCATGTTACCAAAGCTTATCTTCAATTGGCCATCCCTACAATTTATCATAGCATTGCAAGTTGCTAGGAATGGACGTCCTAATATAATCGGAGTGCAATTACCTGATTGTGGCCCATGAATATCAAGGACGATAAAGTCCACGGGATAATAGAATTTGTTAACCTGGACCAACACATCCTCCACGCATCCTCGTGGGATTTTTACCGACCTGTCTGCTAACTATAAAACCACAGGTGTCGTCTTCAGCTCCCCCAATCCTAACTGCACATAAACAGAGTAAGGCAAAATGTTAACACTAGAACCCAAATCAAGTAAAGCATCTCCAAATTTCTTAGTTCCTATAATGCATGGGATAGTAGGAGAACCTGGATCCTTATATTTAGGAGGAGTGTCATATTGTACCATTGCACTTACCTGTTGTGTTAAGAATGCTTTCTTTTTCACATTTAGACTCCGCTTTACAGTGCATAGCTCCTTCAGAAATTTAGCATATGCAGGCACTTGGTTGATTGCATCAAGTAATGGGATATTAATTTTTACCTGCTTGAAGATATCTCTTATCTCTGCCTGATACTTGTCTTTTGATGGTGGAGCAAGTCTGTGTGGGAATGGAGCTGGAGGTACATATGGTTCTGGCTCTTTTTCTACTACCTCTTCCTCAACCTGCAAACTTTCAGGTGCTTGTGCCTCCTCTTTCTCCTCAGCTGGTTGTTCATGTCTAGGCATTTCTGGTTTTTCAATTTCACGTCCGCTACGCAATGTAGTCACTGCTTGACATGGTTTGACGTTGTTTCCTGAAAAAGAAGAAGGAGGATTCGTATTAGGATTTGCAATAGGCTGAGCAGGTAATTTACCTTTGTCTTGTGATGCTATAAATCTCAAAAAATTCTCAGTGAGCTGTTGTTGCATCTGAGCCATCTGTTGAACTACAGCAGTGAGACTCTGAATTTCATTGTTCTGCTCCCTTTTTCCTTGATAGTTGGAGTGGTTGGGATGGTAATAGGGAGTGGATGTCTGCTGCTTCTGCTGATATGAAGCACCTCCTTGGTTTGATGGGTTCTTCCAATTGGTGTTGTAGCCTTGATTTGCCACCCAATTCACCTCTGATTCTGGATTTCTGCCCAATTCTTTAATTGCTGGGATCAGTGGGCAGACGGTAGTATCGTGAACTGGCTTCTCGCATATGACGCAGTATGGCTCTGATGTGACTGCCTGTGCTGCTCTGAGATCAATATTTTGTAGCTTTTATGTCACCAATGCCTCCACTTGTGCCATCAATGCATCTTCAGGCTTCAAAGTCTGCAAGCCACCTTTTGTTTGATGTGTAGACATGGACCTGTCAAATTCTGAAGGTGGCTCCCATCTTCTTGCATTCTCTGCAATGTTCTCCAAATATGCCCAAGCCTCCGTCGGGGTCTTCTCAAAGAAAGCTCCATTGCACATCATCTCTACATATTGCTTCGTATTCGGCTGCAATCCATCGTAAAAGAATCCAATGGTGCGTCCCTTGTCAAAACCGTGATGTGGGCATGCCAACAGAAGCTCCTTAAATCTTTCCAAAGTTTGATCGTATGCTTCAGTTTCCTTCTGCGAAAAAGACATGATATGCCTCTTTAAAGCTTGAGTCCTGGCCAAAGAAAAGAATTTTTTCAGAAACTCAGTTTGCATTGTTAGCCAAGAAGTAATAGATCTAGGAGGCAATGCATTGAACCAATTCTTTGCCTTGTCTTTCAATGAGAATGGAAAAAGTTTAAGATAAACAACATCATTACTAACTTTTCCATCCAACTGTGTAGAGCATGCTTCTTCAAACGTTTTAATATGCAAGTAAGGATTTTTCCTATCCTCTCCATGGTAAGAGGGGAGGATTTGGATCACCCCAGCTTTAAGCGAAAAAGAATGAGCACCCTCAGGTAACACAATGCAAGATTCAGAAGCAACTCTAGTGGGCATATAAGTAGCACTCAATGGTAGTTCTTGTGGGTGTACAAGAGGTTGTTCGTTATTATTAGCCATGTTTTCAATTCTTATCAATCTGTGTGAAGTGGAGGTCCTATGCCACATAAACTAGCAAAGATATATATATATATATATTTTTTCAATAATAAAACTAAGCTATAAAGTGGAAGGGTCTCACCGAGTACTCCTCCGAAAAGCTGAAAATGTGGATCAAAGATACCATTGTCCCCGGCAACGGCGCCAAAAACTTGCCTCTCTCAAAACAATGTGAGCTTTACTCCCAAGCGCAGGAGATTGTGCAAGTAATACCTGGAGAGTCCAGAGTCGAATCCTCGGGACAAGTCGACCTGAGATAACACAAATTCAACTAATCAAATAAAATATACGGTTAAGAAAACAACCACCTTTGTGAAGGTGAAGAATAGTGTAAGGATTTGTAGCAAAGAAAGTGGTTCCTAAAAGTATTACGGTATCACGAAAGTTTGGTATTCGATGAGACAAGTATGCTACGGTTGTGAGTTCATTAGGAGTTTATAGTCGCTGAAATTTCACGTCATTTAATATCACACAACGCTTCACCCGGTCAAGGCGTGAAGGCGTCGGAAGATAAATCGATGAAAACTAGTCAAAATAGCCTTAAACGTATTACTAGCAATGTTGATCTCATTAAACAATAATCGCAGCGATAAGTTTAGATTAGAGAACACAAATTGGCTAGTCTTGTCAGGGCCTAGCCATAGGGCACATCAACAATATCGATAGTAAGCAAATACCCATCAAATACGTTGTAGAAATCAACATTACTAGCAATTTAGACATGATAATAAGGCTAAAGACATGAAATTTAGCAACTACATACTCCTAACTACATCACAACCATAGCACAAAGAGATTAGCCACGCATGGTGCAATAAAAATCAGATTTGATAGCAAAATACATCGTTTAGGTAGCAAAATACAAAGAAATACACCAAATACGCGGTATAAGTTCAAGAATTTATCACCAAATCTCCTCTTTAGAACCCAAAACTCTCTGAGAATAGGAAGAACAGCCTCTGGAAATTTTCAGAATTTTCTCCTGGAGAAATACGCACAGTAGCCGCTCTAAAAGTCCCAAAATACGCCAGAATACCCCCAAAAACCCTAGAATACGCTTATATATTAGCATTGCGGGTTTGGGGGCTTAACGGGTTCAAAAACCGCACCCAATAGCGCTCAAAACCCGATCCATCCGCTGGCGCAAATGCGATCTGTCCGATCTGGGCGGGATCTAACGAGATCCCGCCACGTGTCCTCGCAAGAAAGCGGGTTCGCCCGCTCTCGAAATCAAATTCGCATCGCTCTCAGATTCGTGTTCCGCCGTTGGATCTGCATAGGAGGGTCCACGTTGTGCCACATCGGCGTAAATGTCGATCGCTCCGTCGCCTGCTTCTCGTTCTCATCGGGGTTAAGCACGACCGTCGGATCGCGATCGTGCGGTCGTCAGCTTTCCACGTCGCTCCGAAGAGTTGCGCCCACTCCCTCTGCATTGGGCCATTGGATCACGATCCGGCGGTCGATATAGGGCCACGTTGCCATCATCTTTGCTTTGTAACTGTCCGTTCGATCGAAATCGAACGGTCTACAAGTTGCCGCGTAGACCGCTTGCGATGATGCGCTGGGACTCGATGCGGGCCGTTGGATTCAAATCCAACGGTTGCTATTCCGCCACGTGGCAGGCCGGGATGAGTAGCGTGTATATACTCCGTATTTACTCCGTATTTCCCCATTTAAATGGTATTCTGCATTCAAAAATTCATAGTAATTAGCACAGATCTCAGAAAAATACAAATAAATAGTTGTTGGAATCGTGAGATCGAGAAGATGCTAAGAAAAATATAAAAATGCAGAAATACTCAATATAATTCTTGTTTTGTGCACAAATAATGTGATTTCTCTAATAAATAATGGTGTACAAAATACGCACATATTAGAGAGTAATTACGTATTATATAGGCACACCATAGGACTAATTAGGGGGTTAAATACGCAATATTCAACCCGAATCAGGAGAGTTGCCCCCAGCCTTACGGACGGGCTTGGTGATCGGCCTGCTGGGGGAGTTGTCCCCAGCCTCATGGTCGATCGGGTCAACTGGACAGCGGGGGGGAGCTACCCCTCGGCTTACGACCAACCGATTGTCTCACCTGCTGGGGGAGTTATCTCCAGCCTTATGGACGGGCTCGGTGATCGGCCTGCTGGGGGAGTTGCCCCAGCCTTACAGTCAATCGTGTCGTCATTCTCTTTCATGGGGTGATTTCCTGCTTGCGCTGCAATCGATTGCCCAGCCAAACAAAGTGAGAGAAATAGAGCTGTACTAACACGGTTCTCTTTACATTCCTTGAACCCAGGTGTATATTTGGAGGAAAACAAAAAACGGAGGAGGCGAGGGCAAGCCAGCCTTGCCCAGGCGAGGCGACGGCTGATCATCCCGTCCGCTCACTCGATGATGCACATGGCCGCCTGGACCACATTCACCTTCTTCCACTTGTCCAATTGCTTGGATGTCCCTTCCCCGGGGCGGGGGCTAAGTCATCGGTGAAGTTCTTCAAGTGGCCCCGGTTGACCAGCTTCTCTATATCCTTCTTTAGATGCCAACAGTCATCAGTGTCGTGGCCGCTGTCCTTGTGATACTTGCAGTATTTCTCCTCATCCCTTCCGCCCCTCTTCATCCTCAGAGGCGGCCCACTAATGTGCCCCTCCTTTTGGGCGTGCACGAGGACGACGTCCGGGGAGGTGTTCAGCTTGGAGAGCCGTGGCTCCTCCCTGCATTGCTTTCCTCTGGCCCTCTTCTCCTGTCGATGCTCGTCAGGGCCGCGGCGCTCGCTCTCGTCGTGCTTGGATCCCTGCCTGGCCCCTGTTGGGTGACTTTCGTCATCCATGACCAGTGCCTCCTCCGTCAGCATGTAGCGTTCTACCCGGGCTATGACGCCGGCGAGGTCTTTCGGAGGATCATTGTGCAGCAATTTTTTCAGGCCCCTATGTCAGATCCCCTTCTTTAGGGCCGTCTTGATGACCAGCTCGGGACAGCTCTCCACGTTCAGTCGCTCCGCGTTGAAGCGGCGCATGTAGTGCCTCAGGGTTTCTCCAGGACCCTGCACCACATTAAATATGAGTTCTGAGTCCGGTTTTACCTGACGCCCGGCCATGAATTGTTTGCAGTGCTGCTGGGAGAGGTCCTCGAAGCTGTCAATGGAGCGGTTGGGGAGACTATGGTTCCAACTCCGTGCCGCTCTCCGGAGGGTGGAATAAAAGCCTCTGCAGAGTAGGGTGTCGTCGGCCCCTTGGAATGTCATGACCCCCTCATAGTCCATTACGTGGTCTTCTGGATCGTCTGTGTCATCATACTTCTCCAACGTCAGCACCTTGAACTTGGAAGGTACCCGTGCCTCAGTTATCCTTCGGGACAACGGACAACGGTCGCCTCTGGCGTCCCCCGGGTGCCCTCCTATACTCACACAGTGGTTACCCAGTCGTGGTGAGCGAGTGGGGTCACGCCGTGGGCTCGCCCGGGTCCATGCCGAGCTGGGGGCGGGAGTTGATCGACGGGCTTTCTTCTTCTCTCTCAGGTATTCCCGTTTACCCAGCCTTACTTGACGGGGACTTGTGCTCTGATGGGGTCGATCCCCCGAGGCTCGGTGCTCGATCGGTCACCGATTTGTCGAGCCTAGTCGTCAAGATGAGGCGGTAACTGATTCGCCTTCAGCTTGCTCGAGGCCTATCCCGTCTCCTTTGCGAGGCGAGATGGGAGTGGGGGATCGCACCGGGACGAAGCCCGACATGGTAAATCGCCGTTTCGGGTTAGTTGCTCCCTCTCTGTGGTCGGTGACCACGGCTGACCGCAGAGGTTGGTGATCCCCTCCTCGCTGGTGGGTACCTACTGTTCCATCTCGCCAGATGGACGGGTTGCCGACGAGCTGTTGAATCGTGGTGACCAATGTCTGGAGATTGGCGTTGGTTTCTTGGGCGATGAGACGAAGCTGATCTTTGGTTACCGATCGGGAGTCGCCTGTCCCCTCGGTGGTGTGGCTGTACTGGTTCTCGGGAGGGATGTAATCACCCTCCTCATGGATGGGGGGCATGCACCCCGAGCCGTTGCAGACTGGTTCCATTCCGGTGGTTTGACGTGGGCTTGTTCGGGTTCCCACAGACGGTGCCAGGTGTTTACGGGTGTTTTCTCACCACAGAATAGTTGACCGACGACTTGTCGGTCAACGTGGTCAAGGGGTCGGTTGGGATCCCTTGGTTCCTCCGAACGTGCGTGTTCTCGATAGCGGTCGAGCGGAGAATCCCCTCGGCTCGAGAAGCGTGTCTCTTGGATTGTCGAGAGCCTCGGTCTACGGGGTGCAGAGGGTAGCCTCAGCACCTAGGTGAGCACTCGACCTCAGCCAATCAAGTGCCTAGGGGTAGCCTCGGCGCCCTGATTATCACTTGGTCTCAGTTGAGGGCGGCGCTCATTGATGGTGAGCGGGCTCTTTCCGCACTGAGGTGTAGCCTTGATGCCTCGGTTCCACTTCTTCCTGGACAGACGAAGAAACTCGTCAGGGGGGTCGAACCTTGGTTCCGGCCAAGTCCCCTCCGATGCCTAAGTCAGTACGGATCTGAATGATGCTCGTCGGGATCGGTACGGCTCGAAAGGAGGCCGACAAACGTATCCTCGGGACGAGCTATGGGAGGGAATATAATGGTGGAAAGCAAGGTCAGTTAATGGAATACCTCCGTTGTTGGTATCGGGGATTCAATCCCTTTCTCGGTTGCCTCTGTATTCCCTTTATAGGGGTTGGCCCACGATTTCCCCCAATCCACGTCCCCTGACTGCTCTCCATTTACGCCCTCGCGATCCGCCTGCGTCGAGGTGCCTGCGTGCATCGTGGGGGAGTCGATTAATAGGCTCCTTAATGGTCATTAAGGTGTCGCGCTTTTAAGGGAACTGTTATCTCCTGCGAGCACGAGCCAATCATGCACACTTCGGGTTGCGGCCGGTCCGACTCCGAGTTCTTTCGTGCGCCTCGTCGGATGGGCCAAATCTCATTCGTGGGCTTCCCGCCCTTGGCTTGGGCTTGGGCCTCTTGCTCTTGTGCTTCTCTAAAATAGTCGTGTCACCTGCTTTCCACATACATTTTTTTGGATTTTTTTGAGCTCCGGACAATTTTTCTACATTTTCATGAAATTATGTATGTTTTTATTAAATGATATGATTTTTTGCCTAATTTTGTCTTTTCTTATTTTTCAGTTGAAGGGGGGATCTCCAGGTTCCAACGGACATTTTTAAGGAGTATTCTGACATCGTATCTATTTTCTAAATTTTCTGAAAGATATGGATCTATTGGTTAAATGATATGATTTTTAGCCTTATTTTGTCTTCTCGTATTTTTCAGTTGAAGATGGCGATCTCTCGGTTCCAACGGATATTTTTGCAGATTTTTCTGGGCTCGGTGCAATTTTCTTTAATTAATGGAAGATATTGGTCTTTTTAGATGATATTATTTTTATATCCTACGTTTGTCTACTCTTATTTTTTAGTTGAAGATGGCGATCTACCGGTTACAACGGACATTTTTGCTGATTTTCCTTAACTTGGGGCTATTTTTCTACATTTTCTGAAAGATATGAATCTTTTCATTAAATAAAATGATTTTTGACTTACTTATTTCTTCACTTTTTTCAGTTGAAGATTGCAATCTCCCATTTCCAACAAACATTTGTGCGGATTTTTCTGAGCTTCAGGCTATTTTCAACATTTTTTGTAAGATATGGATTTTATATTAAATGATATGATTTTTGTAGCATAATTTTGTCTTCACTTATTTTTCTTTTGAAGACAGTGATTTTCCGATTCCAACGGATATTTTTGCGGATTTTTCTGAGCTCTGTGTTATTTTCTACATTTTCTGTAAGGTATGGATCTTTATATTAAATAATATGATTTTATAGCCTGATTTTGTCTTTTCTTATTTTTTAGATGAAGATGGCGATCTCCGGGTTCCAACGGAAATTTTTGTAGATTTTTCTGAGCTCCAGACTATTTTCTACATTTTTTGTAAGATATGGATCTTTATATTAAATGATATGATTTTTATAGCCTAATTTTGTTTTCTCTTATTTTTCAATTGAAGATGGCAATCTCCAGGTTCCAACAGAACTTTTTACCTATTTTTCTGAGCTCGAGGTTATTTTCTATAGTTTTTGGAAGATACGGATCTTTATATTAATTCATATGATTTCTTTTAGTTCCAACAGATATTTGTGCGGATTTTTTTGTCTCCGGGCTATTTTATACATTTTTTGTATGATATGGATATTTATATTAAATGATTTGATTTTATAGCTTAATTTTTGTCTTCTCTTATTTTTTCAGTGGAAAATGGCGATCTCCTGGTTGCAATTGGCATTTTTACCGATTTTTCTGAGCTCAGGACTATTTTTCTACATTTTCGAAAAGTTATGTATCTTTTTCTTAAATGATATGGTTTTTATAGCCTAATTTTATCTGATCTTACTTTACAGTTTGCGATGGTGATCTCCCGGTTCAAACAGACATTTTTGCGGATTTTACTTAGCTCGGAGCTATCTGGAAGATAACGTTATTTTTTAAATGATTTGATTTTTGGCCTAATTTTGTCTTCTCTTATTTTTTTAGTTGAGGATGGCGATCTATCGATTCCAACAGACATTTTTGCAGATTATTATAACCTCAGAGCTATTTTCTAAATTTTATCCAAGAAATGCATCTTTTTATTAAATGATCTGATTTTTGACCTAATTTTTTTTTTCTTCACTTATTTTTCTGCTAAAAATGATGATCTGCCGGTTCCAAAAGACATTTTTACGGATTTTTCGCAGCTCGGTGCTATTTTCTATATTTTATGTATGATATGGATCTTTTTAATAATTGATATGATTTTTATGTCCATCGTTTGTCTTCTCTTATTTTTTCAGTTGAATATGGCTATCTACCGGTCCCAGCGGACATTTTACTAATTTTTCTAGTCTGGGGCTATTTTTCTACATTTTATGGAAGATATGGATCATTTTATTAAATGATATGATTTTTAGCCTAAACTTGTCTTCTCTTATTTTTTAATTAAAATGGCGTTCTCCTGGTTCCAACGAACATTTTAGCGGATTTGTTTGACCTAGTCTATTTTCTACATTTTCTGGAAGATATGGATCTTTTTAATAAATAATATGATTTTTTGGCCTAATTTTGTCTTCTCAAATTTTTCCAGGTGAAGATGGCGATCTACCGGTTCCAACGTACATTTTTGCGGACTTTTCTTTGCTTCGGACTATTTTTCTACATTTTTGTAAGATTGTATTTTTTATTAAATGATATGATTTTGGGGCTTTATTTTGTCTTCTCTTTTTTCAGTTGAAGATGGCAATCTCCCAATTCCAACGGACAATTTTACGGATTTTTTCAGAGCTCTGGGTTATTTTCTATACTTTATGAAAGATATGAATCTTTTTATAAAAGGATATGATTTTTGGCCTAATTTTGTCTTCTCTTATTTTTCAGTTGAAGATGGCGATCCCCCGGTTCCAACAGACATTTTTGTGGATTTTTATGAGCTTCGACCGATTTTCTACAATTTATGGAACATATGGCTCTTTTTATTAATTGATATGCTTTTTATAGACTAAGTTTGTCTTATCTATTTTTCAGTTTAATTTGGCGATCTCCTGGTTCCAACGGACATTTCTTCGGATTTTTCTGAGCTGAGGGCTATTTTCTATATTTTATGGATAATACGGATCTTTTTATTTAGTGATATGATTTTATAGCCTAAGTTTGTCTTCTCTTATTTTTCAGTTGAAGATGGCGATCTCCTGTTTCCAATGGACATTTTTACGGACTTTTCTGAGCTCGGTGCTATTTTATATAGTTAATTGAGGATATGAATCTTTTAAATAAATGATGATTTTTATAGCCTAAGTATATCTTCTCTTATTTTTTAGTTGAAAATGGATGATGTGACCTGCCCAATAACCTACAAAATGATGACCTAATTATAAGTGAAGGACCAATAACAAGAGGAATGCTAAAAAGAATGCAAAATGCAATTGGAGCACAAGTAGAAGCATTGTTGGCCCAAGAAAGTTGTGCCCACAAAGAGGCCTTAGTCTTGCTAATCCAAGCCCAAGAAATTAAGGCCATAATTCTAAATGCATTCATGGGGGAAGATCAAGAGTTATGTGGCCATAAATCTGAATGCCTTCATGGGGGAATATCAAGAGTTATGTGGCCATAAATCTGAATGCCTTCATGGGCGAAGATCAAGAGTCATTTGCATCCAATAAATCTGAATTCATGGGGGAAGTTAAAGAGTCAAGTGCAACAACCACCTTTAAATCTGAATTCATTGGGAAGCTGAAGAGTCAAGTGCAACAACCACCTTTAAATCTAAATTCATTGGGAAGCTGAATAGTCAAGTGCAACAACCACCTTTAAATCTGATTTTTTTTTGGAAGATCTAGAACCAAGAAGCATAAACTTGTGAATTATAAATGTACTTTTCGTGCATGACATTGAGCTCATAATTTCAGGTTGTCATCTTCCCTAGGTCACATTTATGTCTTTTACTTATTCCAGGTCATTATGATGACTAATGGGTTACCAAAAGCCATTAGTTGTCCTTAATTAGAGAGTCTTTTTAGCTTCCAAGCTCTACCTATAAATAGAGCATGTAATCCTTTTATAACAAGCATGAATCAATCAGATTATCAATTCAGAATTGAATGTTCTTCACAAATTGTGAGAGTTTTTGTATCTTCTTTAGCTCTTGTGAAACCTTGCCTTTTCAATCTTTCATTTAAGATTGGTGATCCAAATTTGCAAAAGCTCCCAATTCATGCTTCAACCAAGTGTGTTGCTGTGTGGAGTGGTTAAACTCGTGTTCGTGGTTGGGCAAGTGGTCTAAGTAGCCAATCACGTTCCTATAACGTTGGTTAGCTATTTGCATTTGTCAGGTCAGCGAACCATCTTTGTTTAGAGCTTATCACTCCCTTTTTCCTTTCTCCAAGTTTGGAGTGTGTGTGCATATCCTTTTAAGTTTGTTCTGAGTTCCTTGAATAACCTACGCCGGGAAAAACGGGCCACCTCCCTGGTTTCACATCAATGGCGATCTCCCTGTTCCAACGGACATTTTTGCAGATTTTTCTGACCGCAAGCCAATTTTCTATATTTTTGGAGGATATGGATCTTTTTATTAAATAATATGATTTTTGGGCCTAATTTTGTCGTCTCTTATTTTTTTCGTTGAATATGGCGTTCTCCCGGTTCCAACGGACCTTTTTACGAATTTTTCTTAGCTCAGGACAATTTTCTACATTTTCTGTAAGACATAGGATCTTTATATTAAATGATATAATTTTTATATCCTAATTTTATCTTCTCTTATTTTTCAGTTAAAGGTGGCGATCTTCTGGTTTCAACTGAAATTTTTGCAGATTTTTCTGAGATCTGGGCTATTTTCTACATTTTCTAAAAGATATGGATCATTATATTAATTGATATGACTTTTTGGCCTTATTTTATCTTCGCTAATTTTTCTATTGAAGAAGGCTTTCTCCCAGTTCCAACGGACATTTTTGTGGATTTTTCCGAGCTGGGGGATATTTTCTATATTTTATGGAAGATATGAATCTTTTTATTAAATAATATGATTTTTATAGCCTAAGTTTGTATTCTCTTATTTTTAAGTTGAAGATGGCGATCTCTTATTTCTAACGGACATTTTTTGTGGTTTTTTTGCTTGGGGATATTTTATACAGTTAATTGAGGATATTGATCTTTTATTAAATAATGATTTTTATAGCCTAAGTTTGTCTTTTTTATTTTTTAGTTGAAGGTGGCGATCTCCTTGTTCCATCGGACTATTTTGCGGATTTTTCTGACATCGAGCCTATTTTCTATATTTTCTGTAAGATATATATCTTTTTATTAAATAATATGATTTTTGGGCCTAATTTTGTCTTCTCTTATTTTTTGTAGAATATAGCGATCTCCCGGTTCTAACAGACCTTTCTAATAGACCTTTTTGCTAATTTTTCTTATCTCCGGGTAATTTTCTACATTTTCTCTAAAACATGGTTCTTTATACTAAATGAGATAATTTTATAGCCTTATTTTGTCTTCTCTTATTTTTTTTGTTGAAGATGGTGATCTCCCAGTTCCAACAGATATTTTGCGCGTTTTTCTTAAATCTGGGCTATTTTCTATATTTTCTAAAAGATATAAATATATATTAAATCTTATGATTTTTATAGCCTAATTTTGTCTTCTTATATTTTTCAGTTGAAAATGGCGATCTCCCGATTCAAACAGACATATTTAGGAATTTTTCTGAGCTCGGGGATATTTTCTACATTTTATTGGAGACATGTATCTTTTTATTAAATGATATGATTATTATATCCTAAGTTTGTATTTTCTTATTTTTTTTTCAGTTGAAGATGGCGATCTCCCGATTCCAATAGACATTTTTGGATATTTTTATTAAACGATATGATTTTCGTATACTAAGTTAGGCTTCTCTTATTTTTCAGATGAAAATGGCGATCTCCCGATTCCAACGGACATTTTGGCTGATTTTTCTGACCGCGAGACTATTTTCTACATTTTTTGAAAGACAGGGATCTATTTATTAAATGATATGATTTTTTGCATAATTTTGCATTCTTTTATTTTTCAGTTGAATATAGTGATCTTCCAGTTCCAAAAGACATTTTTCCAGATTTTTCTGAACTCCAGGCTATTTTCTACATTTGATTAATGATATGGATCTCTTTATTAAATGACATAATTTTTATGCCCTAAGTTTGTCTTCTCAGATTTTTCAGTTGAAGATGGCGAGCTCCAGGTTCCAACGTACATTTTTGTGGATTTTTCTTAGCTTTGGGCTTTTTTTTCTACATATTCTTGAAGATACGAATCTTTTTATTAAACGATATGATTTGTTGGCCTAATTTTGTCTTCTCTTATTTCAATTGAATATTGCAATCTCTCAGTTCCAACTGACGTTTGTGTGGATTTTTTTGATCTCGGTGCTATTTTCTATATTTTATGGCAGATATATATCTTTTTATTAAATGTATGATTTTTGGCCTAATTTTGTCTTCTTTAATTTTTTAGTTGAAGATGACGATCTCCGGGTTCTAACTGACATTTTTTCAGATTTTTCTTGGCTCCGACCTATTTTCTATATTTTCTGTATGATATGATTCTTTATATTAAATGATATGATTTATATAACCTAATTTTGTCTTGTCTTATTATTTAGTTGAAGATGGCGATTCCCCGGTTCCAACGGACATGTTTGTCGATTGTTTTGAGCTCGGAGCTATGTTTCTACATTTTCGGGAAGTTATAGATCTTTTTATTAAATGATGTGAATTTTTGACCTAATATTTTCTTCTCTTATTTTTCCAGTTGAAGATGGCGATCATCCGGTTCCAACGAACATTTTTACGGATTTTTCTGAGCTCAGGGCTATTTTCTACATTTTTGAAAAGTTATGTATTTTTTTAATGATATGATTTTAATAGCCGAATTTTGTCTTCTCTTATTTTTAAGTTGAAGATGCCGATCTCACGATCCCAACGGACATTTTTGCGTATTTTTGGCGCTCGGTGCTATTTTGTACATTTTATGGAAGGTATAGAACTTTTTATTGAATAATTTGATTTTTTATAGCCTGCATTTGTCTTATCTTATGTTTTCAGTTGAAGATGGCGATCTCCGGTTCCAATGGATATTTTTACAGATTTTTCTTAACTTCAGCCTATTTTTCTACATTTTCTGGAAGATATGTATCTTTTATGAAATGATATGATTTTTTGGCCTAATTTTGTCTTCTATTTTTTTACTTTGAAGATGGCTATCTCCAGGTTCCAATGGACATTTGTGCAGATTTATTTTGAGCTATGAGATATTTTATATATTTTTTGTATAATATGAATCTTTATTGTTTATAGGTTTTTCTCACCACAGAATCGTTGACCGGCGACTTGTTGGTCAACGTGGTCAAGGGGTCGGTTGGGATCCCTTGGTTCCTCCGAACGTGCGTGTTTTCGATGGCGATCGAGCGGAGCACATCCTCGGCTCTAGAAGCGGGTCTCTTGGATTGTGGAGAGCCTCGGTCTACGGGGTGCGGAGGGGTAGCCTCGACACCTAGGTGAGCACTCGGCCTCGGCCAATCAAGTGCCAAGGGGTAGCCTCGACGCCCTGATTATCACTTGGTCTCAGTTGAGGGCGGTGCTCGTTGATGGTGAGCAAGCTCGTTCTGCGCTGAGGTGTAGCCTCGGCGCCTTGGTTTCGCTTCTTCCTGGACAGACGAAGAAACTCGTCAGGGGGCCGGACCTTGGTTCCAGCCATGTCCCCTCCGGTGCCTAAGTCAGTACGGATTTGAATGATGCTTGTCGGGATCGTATAGCTCGAAAGGAGGCCGGCACACGTATCCTCCGGCCGAGCTATGGGAGGGAATATAATGGCGAAAAGCAAGGTCAGTTAATGGAATACCTACGTTGTTGGTATCGGGGATTTGATCCCTTTCTCAGTTGCCTCTGTAGTCCCTTTATAGGGTTTGGTCCATGATTACCCCCAATCCACGTCCCCTGACTGCTCTCCACTTATGCCCCTGCGATCCGCCTCCGTTGAGGTGCTTGTGTGTGTCGTGAGGGAGTCGATTATTGGGCTCCTTAATGGTCATTAAGGTGCCGCGCTTTTAGGGGAATGGTTATCTCCTGCGAGCGCGAGCCAATCGTGCACACTTCGGATTGCGGCCGGTCCGACTCCGAGTCCTTTCGTGGGCCTCATCGGATGTGCCAAATCTCATTCGTGGGCTTCCCGCCCTTGTCTTGGGCTTGGGCCTCTTTCTCTTGGGCTTTTCCAAAATAGTCATATCAATTGCCCCCATCGTCCGAGCCGTTCGGATTCTGCCGGTTCGGTTCGGGCGATGTGACTCTTGTGGATTTTGACAGGTGCGTCAGTCGAGGGCAATCCATTAAATGGAGGCCATCATGATGCGGCTCGTTTGAACTTCTCTTGGTGCAGGAGTTGAAGCGTCGTTGGCCTCCAGATGCTGCCACGTGTTCCTCTTCAGACGGTCTGGGTTCTGAGATTGCCTTCCATATAAGAACGTCGACCTTACGAGTTTCGATTCTTTTGCGCCTTTCCTCCTGATTCTCGTCTTGCAAGCTCCTTCAAACCCTCCTCCGCCTTTCTTCCTTCGGACTCTTTCTTCAGATTCTTTCCAAGGTAACCTTCTTCCTCTGTCCCACTCGATTCGTCCCATGGCTGCGCTTAGAATAGGTGGTTCCGCGTCGAGGTCAGGGGACCTACCGGCGCCCGGGTCCGGCGACCCACCGTCTTTGAGGGCCGACGTCCCCTCGGTGACACGCCCCGTTCAGGACAAGGGGAAGGGTTTGCTCTTCGTTGACCCGGTCGGCGATGACGTGGCTTGGGCTGTTGAGAGGTTCGACGTTCCCCAGGTGATCCTCGGGTCATCGTCCATGGCCCCCTTCTCAAAGGTTAAGGAGATCCGGGAGAAGTATCTGTGCCACCCGTATGACGTCCGGATCCCTTTTAGCGACCTACATATTTTTTTTCCACGGAGCAGGGAGGTCGGTGTCTATGTTGAGATGTTTCTCCTGGGACTCTGCTTCCCCCTTCATCCGTTCATCATCCAGGTCATGGAGTTCTTGATGGTGGCCATGTACCAGCTGACCCTGTACTCCATCGCGGTGTTGGCTGGGTTCATCATGATCTGCCGTGTCCATGGCTTGGAACCGTCCCTTCCCCTTCTCTTCCACTATTTCCGGGTCCAGACGGTCGGCCGGGGGTCGTGGCAGCACCTCCGAGCCAGTGCGGGGAGGGAGTGCTTGCTCGGTCTGCCCCGCTGGGTGGGACACTGGAGCTTGATCTTTGTTTTCGTTGTTTTCCCTAGGGACATCGAGATCCTGATAGGTTGGGAAGGGTTATGTCAATATGACTTGACGTTGACCCTCTTCGAGGCCGATCAAGCCGCCGTTCGGCTTTTGTCATCTCTGCCCCCAGAGGAGAGGTCGGTCTGGCCTCTGCTGGACGACTTGCTTCTTAAGACTTTCATGTGGTCTCCCGGTAGGCGCTCCTTTTTCTTTCAGCTTTCCTTGTTGCTTACCCTGATCTTCTTTCCTTCAGCAGAGATGGCGGGCCGTGAATTCATCCGTAATGTCGATGAGCTCATCCGCCGGGGATCGAGCAGAAGCCGAGGGAACCCTTCGGGCCAGGTGCCCCACCGTACGGAGGAGGAGGAGGTGCATCAGGCCAAACCAGCGGTGGGAAAGCTGGAGCCCACGGTCGCGGTCGCACTGCCCGCCCCGGTCGTGATGGATCCCCTCGTGGCGAGGGTCTCGACCGCCGAACCTCCTCGATCCATCTATACCGAGGGAGGCAACGGGGGGGCCGGGCCGGCACCTCGCGTGCCCTCAGGCGGTCGTGGCGTGGGGCGGAAGCGTTCCCCCTCCAAAGTCTGTGGGGCCTGATGAGAAGAAGAGGAAGAGGGAGACCGGGGAAGTCCACCCTTCTGTGGCTCCCGGGGTGTCGGTCGCCTCGGGTGAGACCCTTTCGTTGACCCTGGTGGCCACCCTTGTTGACTCGGTCGAGCCGTCCTTGGCAGGGGCGGGTGGCGTACTGGTGAACCTCCCTATGGGCCTCGATGTCACACTCGAGGACTCGGTATTTGTCGACCAGGTCGTGGCCACCCAGCTAGCACAGAGCTCCGTCCTTCCACAGGACTGCTCTCTTCTAGAGAGGGCGCCCTCCGACCAGCTGACGGGCTCTCTAGTCTGGCAGCTTCAACAGGTTGGTCACTCTGCTTCTTTCAAACCTATCTTTCGATTCCTTTAGCTCAACTTTTTTGCCTTGCAGGCCACTGCGATGGCTGTCGAGGCACAGTGTCAGGCGGTCCAGGCGTCCAACCTCGAGGAGTCTCTGGCGTGGGAGCGCTTGAAGGCTGGAGCGACTGAGGTGGCAGCCGAGGAAGCCCGCATGGAGGCTCAGCTCCTACGGCATCGGGTCGATGAGCTCACCGCCGAGGTACTGGACCTGTAGGGGGTGCTGGCCGATTCTCGGCAGTCGGCCCAGGAGGCGGAAGAAACGTTCCGTCGGGAGAGGGGTGACCTCTGGAACGAGCTAGGAGCCATGCGCGAGGTGCAGGCCGTGCACCCCAGCCGACTCGTCGAGGAAGTGGAGAGATGGTACAAGGAGGTCTTGAGGCCGCTGATCGCTGAGGCCCTCCAGGACGCCTTCGGCACCTACGAGCACCTCTTGGCCCCCAGGATTGTGGATGTCTTCCATGACTCTTTCCAGAGGTTCGAGGAGCACGTCTGACTGTCACATCTCCGACCTCTGCCAGGTCCCGATGACCCTCCTCGCTCCGAACAAGGCAAGGTACCGGAGGACGCCTCCTCCCGGGCCTCAGGCCCCAAGGCGGCGTTTCTACCTTTTTGCTCCCCTCCCCCTCCCTTGTCTTGTAATACAAACAATTTTGGAGTGTAATGTATCTTTTTGTTCCCCTCCCCCTCCCCCTCCCTTTTTGTTGGTCCATGTATCTTTCGCCATTTTCCTTATTGTCTGGACTCTCTGCTGGCAGAGCTGCTTCGTCGGGGAGGGAGGCCCTTGGTCTTTTTAGGCCGCTGTTGCATTCAACCTGGTTGGGGAGGTGATCAGCTACAAACAATTTTGCTCCCCTCCCCCTCCCCCTCCCTTTTTGTTGGTCCATGTATCTTTCGCCATTTTCCTTATTGTCTGGACTCTCTGCTGGCAGAGCTGCTTCGTAGAGGAGGGAGGCCCTTGGTCGTTTTAGGCCGCTGTTGCGTTCAACCTGGTTGGGGAGGTAATCAGCTGATATCACTTCATTATTCGTTGTGCACAGGGTCCTCGGAATTTTGTGTTAATCGGCTCAATAAACTAGGGCCTTGGAGATGCTCTTGGCCGATCTGCTATGGCTATCCCTTTGTTCGCGATCCTCAGGCCAGTCGGGTGACTACCTTGCAAACTATGGGCTTGCCATCAGTCTTATAGTCGGTCGGGGGATCAGCCTGCAAGGGATGGGGAAGCCGCCCCCATCCCCTCGGCCAATCGGATCTTCTGAGCTGCTGGGGGTGTTATCCCCAGGCTTACACCGAGCCGATGTTCTGACCCGCTGGGTGAGTTGCCCCTAGCCTTATGGTCGACCATGTTGCTATGTCCGCTTGGGGAGTTGCCCCCAGCCTTACGGTTGATCGGGTCGGCTAATCAGCGGGGGAAGCTATCCCTCGGATTAGGACCAACCGATGATCCTGCCTGCTGGGAGAGTTGTCCCAGCCTTACGGTCAGGCTCGGTGATCAGCCTGTTGGGGGAGTTGCCTCCAGCCTTACGATTGATCGGGTCGACTGGTCAGCAGGGGGAGCTACCTGTCAGCTTATGACCAACCGATTGTCCCGCCTGCTGGAGGAGTTGCCTTCAGCCTTACGGAAGGGCTCGATGATCGGCCTGTTGGGGGAGTTGCCCCCAGCCTCACGGTCGATCGGGTCGACTGGTCAGCGGGGGAGCTACCCCTCGGCTTACGACCAACTGATTGTCCTGCCTACTAGAGGAGTTCCCCCAGCCTTACGGACGGGTTGGTGATCGGCCTGCTAGGGGAGTTGCCCCCAGCCTTATAGTCAATCGTGTCGTCATTCTCTCTTGTGGGGTGATTTCCTGCCTGCTCTGTAATCGATCGCCCAGCCAAACAAAGTGAGAGAATCAGAGCTGTATTAACATGGTTCTCTTTCCATTCCTTGTGTCACGCCCCGCTTCCCAAAAACATGGAAGCGAAGCGTGAGAAGGTCCGCACGGACTTGAAGCTGCAAAGCCGCAAGTCCGATAAGCGTCAAATAAAACGAAGTAGCAGGTCCCTGTAATGTGACTCAGAACAACAATAACAATAATAGGAAAAGAGAGACAAATAATATAACATTATTCCAGCTCATAGTCCAACAAAAGTCCAACAACCAGAAATGCCACCAGGCAAACCAAAAGAGTCAAAAGCAAAAGGCCTAGCATGGCCAACAGAATCTAACAAAACGGTGCTACTCACCGACAACCGCAGCTAACAAAAGAAGAGTACGAAAGATCTCTAAGATTGATCACCGGTGTCCTCGTACTCCACGTCACCAACGGGTTCGGGCACGAACTCCACGAACTCGTCACCCTCCGCAAATGTCTCTGGCTCAGCAACTAACATGCGTCACCCAAAGAGAAGGGGCACATGTCAGCAAGTCGAAAAGACTTGTGCAAGGAAACTATAAAAGTAAAGCAACCTAACAGTTCTAAAGTAAAGTATGACATGGATATAAAATGAAAAATGACATGGCATGGCAATTAACCAAGTAAAAGACAAGTACTGGAATTGTAATCACGTCGTGCTCAGAGATTCCGTCCTTTGGCTAGAGTGGCTGTACGGGCCAAATCTTACACTCAAGTGACCGTTTATCCCTACCCCCCACGTGTGTCGAGCCAGGGCATTACCCCCGAACACGGAATGCTCGCTTCTGGATCACGAGCCAGGAAGTGTTTTTAACACGGATGGCGTAGGGTTATGCCCGCATAACGGGTGCCTAGCCGGTAACACGGAAACATGGATTGTACAAGTAGTGTAGCGTGTGCTACGATGCAAGTTTAACTAGGATGACATGTATGATGCAATGCATGGCAGTTAACAATTCAAATGCGTACAGTTAAGGAATTTAAACATGACAGATATCAATGCATAAATGATATGACAAGGTGTCGGATCTAGCTTCGTTGTCAAGCTAGATCACAAAGTTGCGCCTAGATCGCTATCATTTCACGATCTAGTCTCTTTCACGCTAGTACGAGGAATTGGCCTAAAGACATGGCCTAAAGAAAAGTTGGCAAGTTTCACTTGCCTGTTTCTGGTGAGGTCCGTTGTCGGGGGTTCGTCTGGGGAGCGGGGACGGTATGGAACGACTGGTTCTCTGTTGATTAAATATAACTCTGAATTAGGTTTGTTTGACAGAATTAGGACATAATAACAATTCTTACGTCGCATAGTAATTCAATCTTATTAGGTTTTCTACCCTAGGGTGTTCATACCCTGACGTTCATCATTAAACCCTACCATATAAGTATTTAATTACAACCAGGGCTGCTAATGACCATAAAATTACTACGGTTCAAAACACATAGAGCTTACTGAATATAACTCTTTTTAAGCTATTGATCCCATGAATAAATTCTGCACATATAGGATTAGCTAACAACTAAGCTAATTGGTATTATCATAAGAATTAACTAGTTATATAACTGCAGATGCTAGGTGGTCCACATAATATGCTAATTAATAAAACCCTGGTTATTGGCTATCAGTAAGTACACAACCAACTTAAAGGGACATGATTTATTGATTTGTGTAACTAACATGCTAAACTGATACTGTCATATAAATGCTTGCTAACCAATAACACTCCACCTAACTGAAGTACCATTATAAAAGTCTATATGTATAAATTAACATAATAAAATTTGCTAACAAATGGATACTACCCTATATATTTTAATTATTCAATGTAATAATTATTTACAGACTACTCCTACTCACAATCTTGTTTTTAAAGACAGTGCACTAACATTCATTACCGATTTCCACGCACTGTCAAACTAAGAGTCACTAGCTTATAATGTGATAACAGGTTTATAACCAATGTCAATGTTTTATTTCTCAAGCACATGGATATCACCCCAAAAATATAGCATGCATTATAAAAATAAATACTTACGTGTAGATGCAGGTGGCGGGGTGATTCGATCGGGGCTGAGGGAGGGATCTGCGAGAAGATGGAAGCGCAGCTAGACTCGTGCGTGCGTGGACGAGGGAGAAGGAAGGAGACACCGGCGTTGGGTGGTTGCGTGCGAGGTGGGGAGACGCCGTGCGTCGAGCTGTCGTCGCGGCGTCGCTGCAGCGCGGAGGAGGTCCCGGTGAAGCACAGAGCGGGGGTCGCGGCGTCGAGAAAAGATGATGGGCGACGGAGGACTCACGGCGGAAAATGACGAGCTCGGAGGTGGCGGTGCGTCGCATGCTGGTGGCTGTCCGTCGGTGATAGGGAGCGTCTGCGGTTACCCGAAGAGGGATCCGGGAGATGGCGAGACTTGCGAGGGCTTGGAGACGGGGTTGAGACTGGGAATGCTCGGAGTTGACAGGGGATGGGTTCTCCTGGGTTATAATTTAAGATTTAGAATTTTTGAGAAGATGCCTAGCTCTCAAAAGTGGGTTCTTAAATTTGTAGGCTGCTAATTATTTCCCTGTAGGGAGGAGAGAAAGACGTGGGGTTGAGAAGGTGACGTGGGAGAGAGAAACGGAAATCAAGTGGGGGTGGTTAGAGAGAGTGGGGGTGTTTAGTTAGGATATGATTTAAAAATATTAAAACGTTTCGATTTAATGTACACAACAGTCACCTTACTCTCAGTAAGTTTGTTAGGGAAAGTTAGTTTAGAAATTAGTAATTAATAATCAATGGGTTATTTAGGTTATATAATTAGTTAAGTTAGTGGATGTACCCAGTTTAATTTTTAAACAATTTGTTAAGAGTGTTAAGTTCGGAGGATTTATTTAAATATAAGTTTGGATTTAAAATTTTGTAAAAAGTAATAATTACATTAATAAGGTATTTGCAACTTCGCCCCTAGGTATCCAAACATAAAAAGGAAAATACCGGGGCGATCGCGCCTTCGAGAGTATCGCAAATACGGGGTCCGGTCGCGTGTCTGAACTACAGAAAAAAAAATCAAATACACAAAACGTAAACGAAACACGGCTACGCGCTAAAATCTGTACGGTCGGAAAGCGATCGTGACATTCTACCCACCTTATAAATAAAGTCCGTCCTCGGACTTTCTAACTACAATACATATCTACTAGTCTTCTAGTAACTACCCCAATCACACTATAATTCAACCAGGTATATAGTCACTATAAGTGCTAATATTGCACTAGATAGTCAAACATTAATACAACATACATATATACACATGCACCCTCTATATTTATACCTATTATAGACCGTCAAAGCCATACACATACTTCAATCATTCATGTAGTCATATACATCCCCTATATAGCTATCACACACTATCCCATAACCAAGTCTTCCATACTTACATGAAAATAATTTCACACTAGCAAATACAATTATGGCACTCACGTACATATAACTACCTATGAACAAATAAACATGGATATACTACTCCCTATATCTCCTAGTATACATCCAACACCAAACACATCAACACATATAATCACACCATACCATTATTAGATCAGGTTTACTATACCTAACATACATTCACCATTACTATAATTTCACAAATACATAGTTACTCAAATGCACGTAGATACTTCACCAAATAATTGCATCACATACAGTCCTATAACTATAATCAAGACCCATCACACGTACCATAATCACAAATACCTATAACTAAGCACATACTTACCCGTGCATGGTGCATACCCACACACGCTAATATACCATTCATACATACCTCTCATGCCATTATATACTTAGCACAACAACACCTAGTTTAGCTAACAGACATATCTCAAACATGAATAACCTTAATAATTAACTATACCACAAGACTAACACTCATAACTATAATAGGGTATAGTCACCCACAATCATGTGCGTAACACAACCAGACACAAACAATCCTATCACTATACATAAATCATCCATCGCTATATTCATGGTACTACACGCAAACCACATACATATGTAACAATACTTAGAGTATGCCCACTCAAGCTTGAGTAAGACTCAAAACCCACATCAGAATACTCTATATACATAACACGGTATATATATATATACCAATACCACTCCAATATGTTTATATATATAAATCTACTAACGTCACCACATACATACCATAATAATATTACAATCATCAGCACGCGTATATAATCAAATACATTATCCCCTATATACATGCATCGTATAGTCACATACCTATAATATATATTCATATCTTGGCAATATTAAATATAATCAGTACACTACTACCTATACCTATTTATGCATATTCACGACATACAATAGTCGTGTGTACCTCATGGTACACACGCACACACACAACGTCCCGTAAAGGCAAGCAATACCAAACAAAGTTATAGCCCTATTACCGTAGGTATATCACACGTGTTCATATAATAAGCACATATCTACGTGCGAGTACACGCCCACACGTACTAACATATAGATCAAATGATAGGCATGCTCATTTAACTATAAGTACCCTATTATCATTACACTTAACTTGCACATAACTTACTAATATACTATTTCAAGCATCTACAAGTATCTTTAAACTACACACACTACTAGTATATACTCCAATACAATTTCCAATATATATACAGACATTCCTAAAGTGGTATAGCTATCCACACTTATATAACTAATATCATTCATACAACTTTACACATATATTCTGAATAACACTGGGTATTCATACATGACACAAAAGACAATTATTAATATCTTAAGGGTAGCACACTCATACAGATCCGCACACTCTACCTAGACACATGCACCACAATGACACCACACAACAAATCAGTGGGCCCACTACTAAACTAGAGGTGACACAGGAAACGACAAGCACTAATGGGAGGACTAAGCAAGAGCAAAAGGACTGAAGTCAAAAAGCATAACGAGCCAAAAAAATCGGAATGAACGGGTTCGGAAGACGCGAGGATAAAGAGACAGCTTGGTTAAGTGAATCAGGGGTATAATTGTGAATGTTTAGGTAGAGGAAAGGAAGATGTAATAATACCCTTATAGGATACAGAAAAATAGTGTAAATGGCATAAGTTAAAATACGAAAAGTATAAAACTGTCGCACTTCAAAAGTTTGAGCTCTCTTTGGCATAGAAAATATTTGGAGGTCGATAAAATGAGTTGCTCGAAACAAGTTTGAGTCGTATATATATAATAAGAGGAAAAATTGGTTTACTGGTTTATTGAGAAATCATTTTAAGAAAGAAGTAAAACATTCACACGGACATTAAAGAATATAGGTTAGGAAATATTATACTGCAGTAATTTAATAATTTCGGCAAAAGGTTCGAAATTCAAAGAATGAATTTAGATCAACTGAAGTATAGGAAATTTAAGCTCATGCTTAATGTTTTCAAAGTCTTTAAACTGGGGAGAAATTTAAAATAAATAATATTTAAAATACTTTTAGAGAAACTAGGATTTGCCAAAAGAAACGGGTTTATATAAAGATTCTTGAAGTACGAGTATGCCGAACCTAAAACTGATATAAAAATATAATTGAAGTTCTATTTAGCTTGGAAAAACATTCCAAAAGTATGTATGGTAAGCGGTTAAAATAAATTTCGTAGTTTAGAGAAAGATGGTATATCGAATTATCAGGATAATAATAAAGTTTTAAAACCGAAATGCGAAAGATATAGGTTAGAGAATGGTCTCGAGATTGTAATAAAAATTTACGACCAAGACGACTTCAAAATCTAAGAAAGTATTTTAACTCAACCGAAGGTAAGGAATTTAAATATATAAGAAGTGGGTTTAAAACAAAATTTAAACTGAGTGAAAAATTTTAGTAAGGAAAATCGAAAATAACTTGGGAGAATCAAGATTTGCCATTGAGAAGATTCAAAAAATTAACGATAATCGTCAGAAACGATCTCGTGTATCAAGGGCAAAGAATATGATCGCGTGATGAATACGCCTAGGATACGATTCATGGAAAGCTACGACGGGATTCTACGGTCGATAACCCCGAAGTGTAATGATCAGGAAAATGATAGAATCAGGGGGTTCTAATTTTCGGGTTGGCTAAAGGTCAAGAAAAACTTACACTAAGACTCTCTAATAGACTAGAATGTAATAGAGGTCTCGGGGTGGGGTCCTAAGAGTAACAAGATTACGTCCTGCTGGGCCCGAAATCGATGGACTCAACGAACGGCTAAAGGAAAAGCCCTAGAAGTCTAATATGGTCAAGGCTGTTTGAGAGACTACTAATGCAACCTATGACGAGTACAACTAAATCTTGGCAAGGGCGCCTGACTATCAAACCTGGACATCTACCTAAGTCTTCCAACCATCTATTGACATAGGAAAACGAAACAAATCAGACTCTTTGCCTATGACACGGTGTTGAATTTTTGTTTATTGGACTTTCTATAATTCTTATTGTTATTCCGATTAAGTCACAGTTACAGAAAAACGGGACCTGCATGGGCCACCAAAGAAACCTGTCACGCCCCGCTTCCCAAAAACATGGAAGCGAAGTGTGAGAAGGTCCGCACGGACTTGAAGCTGCAAAGCCGCAAGTCCGATAAGCGTCAAATAAAACGAAGTAGCAGGTCCCTGTAATGTGACTCAGAACAACAATAACAATAATAGGAAAAGAGAGACAAATAATATAACATTATTCCAGCTCATAGTCCAACAAAAGTCCAACAACCAGAAATGCCACCAGGCAAACCAAAAGAGTCAAAAGCAAAAGGCCTAGCATGGCCAACAGAATCTAACAAAACGGTGCTACTCACCGACAACCGCAGCTAACAAAAGAAGAGTACGAAAGATCTCTAAGATTGATCACCGGTGTCCTCGTACTCCACGTCACCAACGGGTTCGGGCACGAACTCCACGAACTCGTCACCCTCCGCAACTGTCTCTGGCTAAGCAACTAACATGCGTCACCCAAAGAGAAGGGGCACATGTCAGCAAGTCTAAAAGACTTGTGCAAGGAAACTATAAAAGTAAAGCAACCTAACAGTTCTAAAGTAAAGTATGACATGGATATAAAATGAAAAATGACATGGCATGGCAAGTAACCAAGTAAAAGACAAGTACTGGAATTGTAATCACGTCGTGCTCAGAGATTCCGTCCTTTGGCTAGAGTGGCTGTACGGGCCAACTCTTACACTCAAGTGACCGTTTATCCCTACCCCCCACGTGTGTCGAGCCAGGGCATTACCCCCGAACACGGAATGCTCGCTTCTGGATCACGAGCCAGGAAGTGTTTTTAACACGGATGGTGTAGGGTTATGCCCGCATAACGGGTGCCTAGCCGGTAACACGGAAACATGGATTGTACAAGTAGTGTAGCGTGTGCTACGATGCAAGTTTAACTAGGATGACATGTATGATGCAATGCATGGCAGTTAACAATTCAAATGCGTACAGTTAAGGAATTTAATCATGACAGATATCAATGCATAAATGATATGACAAGGTGTCGGATCTAGCTTCGTTGTCAAGCTAGATCACAAAGTTGCGCCTAGATCGCTATCATTTCACGATCTAGTCTCTTTCACGCTAGTACGAGGAATTGGCCTAAAGACATGGCCTAAAGAAAAGTTGGCAAGTTTCACTTGCCTGTTTCTGGTGAGGTCCGTTGTCGGGGGTTCGTCTGGGGAGCGGGGACGGTATGGAACGACTGGTTCTCTGTTGATTAAATATAACTCTGAATTAGGTTTGTTTGACAGAATTAGGACATAATAACAATTCTTACGTCGCATAGTAATTCAATCTTATTAGGTTTTCTACCCTAGGGTGTTCATACCCTGACGTTCATCATTAAACCCTACCATATAAGTATTTAATTACAACCAGGGCTGCTAATGACCATAAAATTACTACGGTTCAAAACACATAGAGCTTACTGAATATAACTCTTTTTAAGCTATTGATCCCATGAATAAATTCTGCACATATAGGATTAGCTAACAACTAAGCTAATTGGTATTATCATAAGAATTAACTAGTTATATAACTGCAGATGCTAGGTGGTCCACATAATATGCTAATTAATAAAACCCTGGTTATTGGCTATCAGTAAGTACACAACCAACTTAAAGGGACATGATTTATTGATTTGCGTAACTAACATGCTAAACTGATACTGTCATATAAATGCTTGCTAACCAATAACACTCCACCTAACTGAAGTACCATTATAAAAGTCTATATGTATAAATTAACATAATAAAATTTGCTAACAAATGGATACTACCCTATATATTTTAATTATTCAATGTAATAATTATTTACAGACTACTCCTACTCACAATCTTGTTTTTAAAGACAGTGCACTAACATTCATTACCGATTTCCACGCACTGTCAAACTAAGAGTCACTAGCTTATAATGTGATAACAGGTTTATAACCAATGTCAATGTTTTATTTCTCAAGCACATGGATATCACCCCAAAAATATAGCATGCATTATAAAAATAAATACTTGCGTGTAGATGCAGGTGGCGGGGTGATTCGATCGGGGCTGAGGGAGGGATCTGCGAGAAGATGGAAGCGCAGCTAGACTCGTGCGTGCGTGGACGAGGGAGAAGGAAGGAGACACCGGCGTTGGGTGGTTGCGTGCGAGGTGGGGAGACGCCGTGCGTCGAGCTGTCGTCGCGGCGTCGCTGCAGCGCGGAGGAGGTCCCGGTGAAGCACAGAGCGGGGGTCGCGGCGTCGAGAAAAGATGATGGGCGACGGAGGACTCACGGCGGAAAATGACGAGCTCGGAGGTGGCGGTGCGTCGCATGCTGGTGGCTGTCCGTCGGTGATAGGGAGCGTCTGCGGTTACCCGAAGAGGGATCCGGGAGATGGCGAGACTTGCGAGGGCTTGGAGACGGGGTTGAGACTGGGAATGCTCGGAGTTGACAGGGGATGGGTTCTCCTGGGTTATAATTTAAGATTTAGAATTTTTGAGAAGAGGCCTAGCTCTCAAAAGTGGGTTCTTAAATTTGTAGGCTGCTAATTATTTCCCTGTAGGGAGGAGAGAAAGACGTGGGGTTGAGAAGGTGACGTGGGAGAGAGAAACGGAAATCAAGTGGGGGTGGTTAGAGAGAGTGGGGGTGTTTAGTTAGGATATGATTTAAAAATATTAAAACGTTTCGATTTAATGTACACAACAGTCACCTTACTCTCAGTAAGTTTGTTAGGGAAAGTTAGTTTAGAAATTAGTAATTAATAATCAATGGGTTATTTAGGTTATATAATTAGTTAGGTTAGTGGATGTACCCAGTTTAATTTTTAAACAATTTGTTAAGAGTGTTAAGTTCGGAGGATTTATTTAAATATAAGTTTGGATTTAAAATTTTGTGAAAAGTAATAATTACATTAATAAGGTATTTGCAACTTCGCCCCTAGGTATCCAAACATAAAAAGGAAAATACCGGGGCGATCGCGCCTTCGAGAGTATCGCAAATACGGGGTCCGGTCGCGTGTCTGAACTACAGAAAAAAAAATCAAATACACAAAACGTAAACGAAACACGGCTACGCGCTAAAATCTGTACGGTCGGAAAGCGATCGTGACACCTTGAACCCGGGTGTACATTTGGAGGAAAACAAAAAATAGAGGAGGCGAGGGCAAGCTAGCCTTGCCCAGGCGAGGCGGCGGCTGATCATCCCGTCTGCTCACTCGATGATGCGCATGGCCGCCTAGACCACATTCACCTTCTTCCTCTTGTCCAATTACTTGGATGTCCCTTCCCCAGGGGCGGGGGTTGAGTCGTCGACGAAGTTCTTCAAGTGGCCCCGGCTGACCAGCTTCTCTATATCCTTCTTTAGATGCCAGCAGTCGTCGGTGTCGTGGCCGATGTCCTTGTGATACTTGCAGTATTTCTCCTCGTCCCTTACGCACCTCTTCATCCTCGGAGGCGGCCTGCTAATGCGCCCCTCCTTTTGGGCATGCGTGAGGACAAAGTCTGGGGAGGTGTTCAGCTTGGAGGGCCGTGGCTCCTCCCTGCGCTGCTTTCCTCTGGCCCTCTTCGCCTGCCGACGCTCGTCAGGGCCACGTCGCTCGCTCTCGTCACGCTTGGATCCCCGCCTGACCCCTATTGGGTGACTTCTGTCATCCACAGCCAGCGCCTCCTCCATCAGCATGTAGCATTCCGCCCGGGCTATGACACCGATGAGGTCTTTCGGAGGATCATTGTGCAGCGATTTTTTCAGGCCCCTATGTCGGAGCCCCTTCTTCAGGGCTGTCTTGACGACCAGCTCGGGACAGCTCTCCACGTTCAGTCGCTCCGCGTTGAAGCGGCGCATGTAGTGCCACAGGGTTTCTCTGGGACCCTGCACCACATTGAACAGGAGTTCTGAGTCCGGTTTTACCTGACGCCCGGCCATGAATTGTTTGCAGAACTGCTGGGAGAGGTCCTCAAAGCTATCAATGGAGCGGTTGGGGAGACTATGGAACCAACTCCGGGCCGCTCTCTGGAGGGTGGAATAAAAGCCTCTGCAGAGTAGGGTGTCATCGGCCCCTTGGAACGCCATGACCCCCTCAAAGTCCATTACGTGGTCTTCTGGATCGCCCGTGCCGTCATACTTCTCCAACGTCGGTACCTTGAACCTGGAAGGTACCCGTGCCTCAGTTATCCTTCAGGACAGCGGACAACGGCCACCTCTGGCTCCCCCTAGGTGCCCTCCTGTGCTTACACAGTGGTTACCCAGTCATGGTGATCGAGTGGGGTCACGCTGTGGGCTCGCCCGAGTCCTTGTCGAGCTGGGGGTGGGAGTTGATCGGCGGGCGTTCTTCTTCTCTCTCCAGTATTCTCGTTTACCTAGCTTTACTTGACGGGGACTTGTGCTCCGATGAGGTCGGTCCCCCAAGGCTCGGCGCTCGGTCGTTCACCGAGATGAGGCGGTAATCGATTCGCCTTCAGCTTGCTCGAGGCCTATCCTGTCTCCTTCGCGAGGCGAGGTGGGAGTGGGGGATCGCTTCGGGACGAAGACCGACATGGTAAATCGTTGTTCTGAGTTAGTTGCTCCCTCCCTGTGGTCGGTGACCACAACGGACCGCAGAGGCTGGCGATCCCCTCTTCGCTGGTGGGTCCCTACCATTCCATCTCGCCGGATGGACGGGTTGCTGACGAGCTGTTGAATCGTGGCGACCAACGTCTGGAGATTGGCATTGGTTTCCTAGGCGAAGAGACGGAGCTGCTCTTGTGTTACCGATCGGGAGTTGCATGTCCCCTCGGTGGTGTGGCTGTACTTGTTTTCGGGAGGGATGTAATCACCCTCCTCATGGATGGTGGGCATGCACCCCGAGCCGTTGTAGACTGGTTCCATTCTGGTGGGTTGACGTGGGCTTGTTCGGGTTTCCACAGACGGTGCCAGATGTTTACGGGTGTTTTCTTACCATAGAATCATTGACCGACAACTTGTCGGTCAATGTGGTCAAGGGGTCGGTTGGGATCCCTTGGTTCCTCCAAACGTGCGTGTTCTCGATGGCGTCGAGCGGAGCACCTCCTCGGCTCGAGAAGCGGGTCTCTTGGATTGTCGAGAGCCTCGGTCTACTGGGTGCAGAGGGGTAGCCTCGACACCTAGGTGAGCACTCGGCCTCGACCAATCAAGTGCTGAGGGGTAGCCTTGGCGCCCTGATTATCACTTGGTCTCAGTTGAGGGCGGCGCTCATTGATGGCGAGCGGGCTCGTTTAACACTGAGGTGTAGCCTTGGCGCCTCGGTTTCGCTTCTTCTTGGACAGATGAAGAAACTCGTCAGGGGGGCCAGACCTTGGTTCGGCCAAGTCCCCTCCGATGCCTAAGTCAGTACAGATCTGAATGATGCTCGTCGGGATCGGTACGGCTCGAAAGGAGGCCAACACACGTATCCTCGGGTCGAGCTATGGGAGGAAATATAATGGCGAAAAGCATGGTCAGTTAATGGAATACCTTCGTTGTTGGTATCAGGGATTCGATCCCTTTCTCGGTTGCCTCTGTAGTCCCTTTATAGGGTTTGACCCACGATTGCACCCAATCCACGTCCCCTGACTGCTCTCCACTTACGCCCCCGTGATCCACCTTCGTCGAGGTGCCTGCGTGCGTCGTGGGGGAGTCGATTAATGGGCTCCTTACGGATCATTAAGGTGCCGCGCTTTTAGAGGAACAGTTATCTCCTGCGAGCGCGAGCCAATCGTGCACACTTCGGGTTGCAGTCGGTCTGACTCCGAGTCCTTTCATGGGCCTCGTCGGATGGGCCAAATCTCATTCGTGGGCTTCCCGCCCTTGGCTTGGGCTTGGGCCTCTTGCTCTTGGGCTTCTCTAAAATAGTCGTATCATTTTATATTAAATGATATGATTGTTATGACCTAATTTTATTATTTCTTATTTTTCAGTTGAAGAACTCGATCTCCCGGTTTTAAGTGACATTTTTGTGGATTATTGAGCTCGGGGCTATTTTTCAACATTTTCTAGAAGTTGTGGATTTTTTTATTAAATGATACGATTTTAGCCTAATTTGTCTTCTTTTATTTTTTTCAGTTGAAGATAGCGATCTCCCATTTCTAACGGACAGTTTGTGTATAATTCTAACCTCGGGACTATTTTCGAAATTTTCTGGAAGATATATATCTTTTTATTAAATAATATGATTTTTGGCCTAATTTTGTCTTCTCTTATTTTTCAGCTGAAGATGGCATTCTCCCTATTCCAACAGACATTTTTACGGATTTTTATAAGCCTGGTGCTATTTTCTATATTCTTATAAATTATATGATTTTTATAGACTACGGTTGTCTTCTCTTGTTTTTTAGTTGAAGATGGCGATCTCCTGGTTCCAATGGACCTTTTTGCATATTTTTCTTAACATGAGACTGTTTTTCTACATTTTCTGGAAGATATGGATTTTTTAAATGAAATGATATGATTTTTTGGCCTAATTTTGTCTTCCCTGTTTTTCAAATGAAGATAATGATCTCCTAGTTCCAAACGAATATTTTCACTGATTTTTCTGAGCTCCAGGATATTTTCTACATTTTCTGTAAGATATAAATATTTATAGTAAATGATAAGATTTTTATAACCTAATTTTGTCTTCTCTTATTTTTGCAGTTAAAGATGGCGATCTCCCATTTCCAACGAACATTTTTACGAATATTTTGAGCTCGGTGTAATTTTCTACATTTTATATAAGATATAGAACTTTTATTAAATGATATTATTTTTATAGCCTACGTTTGTCTTCTCTTATTTTTTCAGTTGAAGATGGCGAACTCTCGGTTCCGGCATAAAATTTTGCGGATTTTTCTGAGATCCAGGCTATTTTCTAAATATTCTGGAAGATATAGATCTTTATATTAAATAAGATGATTTTTAAGGTTTAATTTTGTCTTCTCTTATTTTTCAGTTGAAGTGCCAATATTTCGGTTCCAACAGACATTTTTGCGTATTATTCTGACCTCAGGGCTATTTTCTAAATTTTCTGAAATATATGTATCTTTTTATAAATGTTATAATTTTTTCTGCTCTTATTTTTCAATTGAAGATGGTGATCTCTCGGTTCCAATGAACATTTTTACGGATTTTTATGAGTTCGGTGCTATTTTCTATATTTTATTAAAGATGAGGATCTTTTAATCAAATGATATGATTTTTATAGCCTACGTGTGTCTTCTCCTATTCTTTTTCAGTTGAAGATGGCGATCTACCCGTTTCAACAGACGTTTTTGCGGATTTTTCTTAGCTTGGGACTATTTTTCTACCATTTGGAAGATATGGATTTTTTATTAAATAAAATGATTTTTTGGCCCAAATTTGTCTTCTCTTTTTTCAGTTAATGATGGCGATCTCTCGGTTCCAATTTACATTTGTGCAGATTTTTTTGAGCTCAGGGATATTTTCTACATTATATATAATATATGGATCTTTATATTAAATAATATGATTATTATAGTCTAATTTTGTCTTCGCTTATTTTCCAGTTGAAGATGGCGATCGCCTGGTTTCAACGGACATTTTTGTGGATTACTCTAATCTCGGGGTCTATTGTTCTACATTTTCGGGAAGTTATGGATCTTTTTATTATATGATATTATTTTTTGGACATATTTTGTCTTCTCTTATTTTTTAGCTGAAGATGTCGATCTCACGGTTCCAACGTACATGTTTTGCATATTATTCTGTCCTCGGGCTATTTTCTAAATTTCTTGGAAGATATGGATCATTTTATTGAATGATTTGAGTTTTGGCCAAATTTTGGCTTCTCTTATTTTTCATGTGAAGATGGCGATCTCTCGGTTCCGACTGATATTTTTGCGGATTTTTCTAAGCTCGGTGCTATTTTCTACATATTATGGAAGATATGTATCTTTTTACTAAATGAGATAATTTTTATAGCGTACATTTTTATTCTCTTATTTTTTAAGTGAAGGATGTGATCTACCAGTTCCAACGGACAATTTTGCGGACCTTTCTTAGCTTGGGACTGTTTTTCTACATTTTCTGCAAGAATATATTTTTTAATGAAATGAAATGATTTTTTGGTCTAATTTTGTCTTCTCTTTTTTACATGTTGAAGATGTCGATCTCCCTGTTCCAACAAAATTTTTGTAGATTATTCTGACCTCGGGGCTATTTTCTACTTTTTCTGGTAGATATGCATCTTTTTATTAAATAATATGACTTTTGGCCTAATTTTGTCTTCTCTTATTTTTCTGTTGAAGATGGCGATCTACCGATTCCAACGGACATATTTGCGGATTTTTCGCAGCTCGGTGCTATTTTCTATATTTTATGTAAGATATGGATCTTTTTATTAAATGATATAATTTTATATCCTACGTTTGTCTTCTCTTATTTTTTTCAGCTGAATATGGCGATCTACCGGTTTCAAGGGATATTTTTACTGATTTTTCCTACCATGGGGCTATTTTTCTATATTTTATGGAAGATATGGATCATTTATTAAATGATATGATTTTTGGCCTACTTTTGTCTTCTCTTATTTTTTAAGTTTAAGATGGCGTTCTCCCGGTTCCAACGGACATTATTGCGGATTTTTTTGACCTAGAGGCTATTTTCCATATTTTTTTGGAAGATATGTATCTTTTTAATAAATAATAAGATTTTTTGGCCTAATTTTGTCTTCTCATATTTTTCAGATGAAGATGGCAATCTCCTTGTTCCAACTGACATTTTTGCATATTTTCTAAGTTCAGGGCAATTTTTCTACATTTTATGGAAGATATGGATCTTTTTATTAAATGATATGATTTTTGGCCTAATTTTGTCTTCTTCTCTTATTTTTAAGTTAAAGATGGTGTTCTCTCGGTTCCAACGGATTTTTTGCGGAATTGTTTGACCTAGAAGCTATTTTCTACTTTTTCTGAAAGATATGGATCTTTTTATTATATAATTTGGTTTTTAAGCTTAATTTTTTCTTCTTTTTTTAGATTAAGATGGTGATCTCCTGGTTCCAACGGATATTTTTGCGGTTTTTTCTGAGCTCCCGGCTATTTTCTAAATTTTTTGTAAGATCTTTTTCTTTAAATTAAAAGATATGATTTTAGAGCCTAATTTTGTCTTCTCTTATTTTTAAATAGCAGATGGTGATCTCCCGGTTTCAACAGACATTTTTGCAGATTTTACTTAACTTGGAGCTATTTTCTATGTTTTCTAGAAGATATGCATCTATTAGTTAAATATTATGATTTGTGCCTAATTTTGTCTTCTCTTATTTTACAGTTGAAGATATCAATCTCCATGTTCCAACGGACATTTTGACGAAGTTTTCGGAGCTCGGTGCTATTTTCTGGAAGATATGGATCATTTTATTAAATGGTAACATTTTTGGTCTAATTTTATCTTCTCTTATTTTTAGTTGAAGATGGCGATCTCCTTGTTCCAACGTGTATTTTTAGGGATTTTTCTGTGCTCGGGGCTATTTTCTATATTTTTATTGTAGATATGACTCTTTTTATTAAATGATATGATTTTTAGCCTAATTTTTTTTCACTTATTTTTTACAGTTGAAGATAGCGATATCTCGGTTTTAAAGGAAATTATTGCGGATTTTTCTGAGCTCGAGTCTATTTCCAACATTTTCGGGAAGTTTTGGATCTTTTTATTAAATGATATGATTTTAGCCTAATTTTGACTTCCCTTATTTTTTTGCAGTTGAAGATGGCGATTTCCCGGTTTCAACGGATATTTTTGCGGATTTTGCTGAGCTCGAGTTTATTTCCAACATTTTCTGGAAGTTATGGATCTTTTTATTAAATGATATGATTTTTAGCCTAAATTTGTCTTCTCCGATTTTTCAGTTGAAGATTGTGGTCTCCCAGTTCCTACGGACATCTTTGTAGATTATTCTGTCCTTAGGCTATTTTCTAAATTTTCTTGAAGATATGGATATTTTTATTAATGATATGATTTTTGGCCTAATTATGGCTACTCTTATTTCTCAATTGAAGATGGCTATCTTTCGGTTCCAATGGAAATTTTTGCAGATTTTTCGAAGCTCATTGCTATTTTCTACATTTTATGGAAGATATGAATTTTTTAATTTACCAATATGATTTTTATATCCTACGTTTTTCTTCTTTTATTTTTCAGTTGAAGATGGCAATCTGCTGTTTCCAATGGACATTTTTGCGGATTTTTCTAAGCTCGGTGCTATTTTACACAGTTAATTGAGGATATGAATCTTTTAAATAAATGATGATTTTTATAGCCTAAGTGTATCTTCTCTTTTTTTAGTTGAAAATGGATGATGTGACTTACCCAATAACTTACAAAATGAAGACCTAATTCTAAGTGAAGGACCAATAACAAGAGGAATGCTAAAAAGAATGCAAAATGCAATTGGAGCACAAGTAGAAGCATTGCTGGCCTAAGAAACTTGTGTCCACAAAGAGGCCTTAGTCTTGCTAATCCAAGCCCAAGAAATTAAGGCCATAATTCTAAATGCATTCATGGGGAAGATCAAGAGTCATGTGTCCATAAATCTGAATGCATTCATGGGGAAAGATCAAAAGTCATGTGCAACAATAAATCAGAATTCAAGGGGGAAGATCAAGAGTCATTTGCATCCAATAAATCTGAATTCATGGGGAAGCTAAAGAGTCAAGTGCAATAACCACCATTAAATTTGAATTCATGGGGAAGCTAAATCTGAATTCATTGGGAAGCTGAAGAGTCAAGTGCAACAACGACTTTTAAATCTGAATTCATTGGGGAGATCTAGAGCCAAGAAGCATAAACTTATGAATTATAAATGTAATTTCCGTGAATGGCATTAGGCTCATAATTTCATGTTGTCTTTTGGTCTTCCCTAGGTCACATTTATGTCTTTTACTTATTCCAGGTCATTATGATGACTAATGGGCTACCAAAAATCCATTAGTTGTCCTTAATTAGATAGTCTTTTTAGCTTCCAAGCTCTACCTATAAATAGAGCATGTAATCCTTTTGTAACAAGCATGAATCAATCAGATTATCAATTCAGAATTGAGTGTTTTTCAGAAATTGTGAGAGTTTTTATATCTTCTTTAGCTCTTGTGAAACCTTGCATTGTCAATCTTTCTTTTAAGATTGGAGATCCAAATTAGCAAAAGCCCCCAATCCGTGCTTCAACCCAAGTGTGTTGTTGTGTGGATTGTTAAACTCGTGTTCGTGGTTGAGCAAGTGGTCAAGTAGCAGGTCACTTTCCTATAACGTTGGTTAGCTATGTGCATTTGTCAGGCCAGTGAACCATCTTTGTTTAGAGCTTATCACTCCCCTTTTCATTTCTCCAAGTTTGGAGTGTGTGCTCATATCCTTCTTATTAAATGATAAAAATTTTATATCATAATTTTGTCGTCTCTTATTTTTCAGTTGAAGATAGCGATCTTCCGGTTCCAACTAAAATTTTTGCGGATCTTGCTGAGAACTGGTCTATTTTCTACATTTTTAAAAGATGTGAATCATTTTATTAAATGATATGATTTTTTGGCCTTATTTTATCTTCTCTTATTTTTCTGTTGAAGATGGCGATCTCCTGGTTCCAACGGACATTTTTGCGGATTTTTCTGAGCTGGGGGCTATTTTCTATATTTTATGGAAGATATAAATCTTTTATTAAATGATATGATTTTTATAGCCTAACTTTGTCTTCTCTTATTTTTCAGTTGAAGATGGCGATCTCTTATTTCCAACGGACATTTTTGCGATTTTTTTAGCTCGGTGCTATTTTATACAGTTAATTGAGGATATTGATCTTTTATTAAATGATGATTTTTATAGCCTAAGTTTGTTTCCTCTTATTTTTTTAGTTGAAGATGATGATCTCCATGTTCCAACGAACAATTTTGCAGATTTTTCTGACATCGAGCCTATTTTCAATATTTTCTGGAAGATATGTATCTTTTTATTAAATAATATGATTTTTGGGCCAAATTTTGTCTTCTGTTATTTTTGTCGTTGAATATGGCGATCTCCCAGTTCCAACAAACCTTTTTTGCCAATTTTTCTTATCTACGACCCTTCTTCTCCTTGAAGACCCCATCAATCCTCAAGCTTTCTTCTTCCATACCTTAATCTCCAATGGTGGATGTCAATAGAGGGATAGAATTAAGGAGATGGTGGTGGTGGTGGTGCAAAGGGAGGAGAGTGGAGTTAGAAGAGGGGATGAGAACTTGAATTTTTTTCTACTTCTTTTTCGTTTTCTTTTTCCCAATTTCTTCTCTTTTATTCATCCCCTCATCTTTGTCATCCCTTAATTCCCTCTTAGCTTGCCAAATGGAGAGAGTTAGGTGAAAATCAAATAGGTGATGACACCTCTTAGGCTAGGTGTCTCCTTTAGGAAATTTAGGGATTTATATTTTCTACTAAATAGAAATACTCTAATAAAATACCCTTACTCACCAAATACCAAGTATACCATCTAAAAACTCATCCATTTTATCCAAATGATGTTTAAAAAAAATTTTAATATTGATTTGGTCATTATAAAATTATGGAAAATTTATAAAAATATCCAAACAATTCATACTTTCAAATACGTCTAGAAATACGTACATTATACCTGTGTATACGAAAACAGGGTATTACATTCTACCCACCTTAAAAACAAAGCCCATCCTCGGACTTTCTAAATTTAAGGGTCTAACCGAAGGCTAAATGGATCTAAGAGTCGTCCCACCCACGAAATAAAAACAACACTACGTATACTCCAACCACACATAGCTATATGTATCGCCTATACATATATACACTGCACATACACAACACTCAACAGATATATATACACCATAGTATTTATACACCACATTTTCATACAAGTACTCCACATAGTTATACAAACATATGTACACATGACATATACACGCACTACACCAACACATCAAACACAAGCAATATTACTTACAAGTCCATATACACCACGATGAAGGAACCACAACACATACATATATACTTATGCCTACATTCATATCACTTCATACATTTTTTATACCACACTCATACAATAGTCGTACATGCACCTACTACATTCATATCATAAACATATGTATACATATGTACAAGCACAAACAACAAGTCACATAAGTAACATACAAACATAGATACATACATACAAGTATACATTCATACATCTAGATATATGTATCACTCATATGTTTTTTATATATCGTCATAACAAATGCATATACAACAAGAGACACACATAACGAACACACACATGGATACATCCATACATACCAATATCTCTATCTATGTATACATACAAACATCCTTAATTATGCTTATATATTAAAACTACACATACGTCCATAAAGAAATATCTATAGCGTATACCTTACATATGCAACAAATAGCACACATATAGAACCAATTATACCAACCCATGAATACCTACCAACTGCACCCATGTACACAGCAGTGTATGCCGTAGAACGTCACACATAAGTGACAATCTATCCACCTGGAACTAGGTTCTTGCTTAGCCTTCAATAGGTAGGGCTCTTTGCTAATAATGTCTCAGTCTAGACTCTAAGGCCACTACCCACCCTAAGACACGACTTTTCTCTATGGAGTATTACCCACACTACCTTACGCACGACGTACTATGGTGACCTGCATGGGCTGCCAAATGTGATGCCCCGGTCCCCAGGATACTCGAGAAGTACGAATCTGTCTCAATTATTTCTAAAGCAGTGAGTTTTAAAAAGAAAGAGAAGGAAGAGAGTCTACAAGAAGAATTAAGCAGGTCACTGTGTACATGTTGGGAAGTACAAGTAATGCTTCATCACAAAAATTATGAGACAATCATATACAAGTCCAATATTCTTTATTATTAAAACAAAGGTACCTCTATTTACATCATCTATTCCTCAAATACAAAAGTGAAAAACAGAAGTAATCCCAGAAAAATCTCCAAAAGACATAAAGGTCCACACCAGTATGACTCACTCCCTAGACTACCCTAAGAACCAACCGAAGAGGCTGCCCTCTGGGGATTCCATCTCTACCATGAACTGAAAGCTAACTACTGAATCAGACCTGATCTGGGGTGTACTGCTTTGAAATCTGGAAAAATGGGACATATCAACACGTGACCCAGTAGGAAGTCCTAACATTGCTAGTTTTAGAATTGTTCTTCCTAACTAGGGCCTGGTCACTTATCTGTAAATAGGTCTACTATTTACGCATAAGGAACAAGTACTGTAAATAAGACCTATTGAAATAACATGCAGGAAAAGAAAAACAACATCACATGCAAATATTGAAAAGTAAGAGCTATAGAATTAAATAAGCGTGAAGTAAAGGCAAACAATCACAGATATGCATATGATGCATATGAATGGTTCTGAATACAAATGCAACACCTAAGGGATCCCATCTATGCCAGTGTGCCTACAATGTGACTCATGGGTTCTTGAGGTGGCTCTAATGGATTCAGAAGGTGGCCCCGGCATTTTCGTGGCACGCTGGTCTATTTAGCACGTAGGTCTACGTCGTCTATCATACCACACATAGATTAATGAGGTGGTCCCCATGAATTCAGGAGGTGGCATCTGGCATTTCCGTGGCACGCTGGTCCATGTGGCACTTTGGTCTATGTGGTGTTAATTTCTATTAAGCTACCATTCTTTTCATGACAAATTTCACATATACTATAACATTTTATGTTCCCAATTAACATATTACTCCAGCATTCCTAATTTGAAACATATCATGCTATGGAAGCATCTTGTCATACAATATGCTAATATGAGAATAAGGAGCATAATATGGCATTTGTGTGACATAGTACAAGCATAACATTACATCCATAAGCATGAACTATTTTCATAATATAATTTACTAAATGGATAACAACATTACATCCATAAGCATGAATATCACCATTCTTAGCATCATAATGTTCACAAACTTTAGCATGATATTTATATGACAACTACAGAATTCTGTTTTAAATCTGGACTATTATATATCAGTCTAAAACAGCTATTTAAGGCAATAATCTGGTTTAGTGCTGAACATAAAAGTTGTAGATGCTTAAGTTCTGTTTCCAAATTATCTAAGATTGTGTCATTTAGGGAGGGTCTGTAGAGAGAGTTATGAATTTTTTTCCACAATGTAGCAGAATCTGTCTAAAACTGACACCATGGTAAAGTCGTCTATTTACACCTTCCTACATTCAAAACTAGGCTCTGCTTTCTTCTAGAGAGTTGTAGTTAACTTCATGAACTTTCCAAAACATCTTGAATCATCCTATTTGGAGATCTAGACTAGCAGATATGAATTTTTGAACTGAAAATTTTACAGTATACCATTAACATAGCTATTATAGCATATTGACTGACTAACATGATGCTACTAGTCTTACTACCATTGCCATACTAATAATTTGACATGATAATGATTTTAAAGCTAAAAAAGGAAGCATAATGGCAACATGGTCTACACCAGCATGGGATGTTACATGGTATGTTTTGGCAAAACTATATTTCCACTAAATAAAACATAACATCATAAGCGTGCATACTAAACTTAACATACCATGGCACTTTGCTAGCATGGGGCTTAAACTACAATTGTACATCAAATTCCAACTTAAAATTAACTAGGTGATGAAACTCTATAACCACAATCCTAAAACTACATCCTAACTAAGACGTTACAACTCCTACCTCAAATATCTTCTTTCTAATTTCTTTGGCCCTTCTTCTCCATGAAAACCCCATTAACCTCAAGCTTTCTTCTTCCATAACTTAAGCGCCAATGGTGGATGTCAATAGGGGGATTGAATTAAGGAGATGGAGATGGAGGTGGGGGTGGAGTGGGAGGTGCAAAGGGATGAGAGGGGAGAGAGAAGAAGGGATGAGAACTTGAATTTCTTCTTCTTCTTCTTCTTCTTTTAATTTTTCCCAATTTCTTCTATTTTATTCATCCACTCTTCCTCGTCATCCCTTAATTCCCTCTTAGCTTGCCAAATGGAGAGAGTTAGGTGAAAATCAAAGAGGTGATGACACCTCTTTGGCTAGGTGTCTCCATTAGGAAATCTAGGGATTTCTATTTTTCTAATAAATAGAAATACTCCACTAAAATACCCTTACTCACCAAATACCAAGTATACCATCTAAATACTAATCCATTTAATCCAAATGATGTTTAAAATAATTATTGAAAAATAATTTGGTCATTAGAAAATTATGTAAAATTTATAAAAATACCTGAAAATTGCATACGTTCAAATACGTCTAGAAATACGTACATTATACTTGCATATACAAAAACAGGGTATTACATTCTACCCACCTTAAAAACAAAGTCCGTCCTCGGATTTTCTAAAGTTAAGGGTCTAAACAAAGGCTAAATGAATCTAAGGGTCGTCCCACCCACGAAATACAAACAACACTACATATACTCAAACCACACATAGCTATATGTATCACATATACATACATACACTGCACAAACACAACATTCAAGAATATATATATATACACCCTAATATTCATACACCATATTTTCATACAAGTACTTGGTGTGTCATTATATTCCACATTTTGTCTATATTATTACACGTCAAAATGATTGCTCAATTACACATTTCATACGCTTTTACGCTCATAATTGGAACAATTGTACTTTAAGATCGTTTGGTTGCATTTAAGGGAATATCGAGCGATTTGGTGTATATTGGAGAAGAGAGTGCGTGCTTCGACACCGAAGCTCCTGAGGCATCGTGTTCGGTGACTCAAATCTGTCGGAAGCAAGGAAGAGGCAAGAGAGAAGGAGCGAAGAAGAGGAGAATGAAGAGAGCATGGTTCTATAGTACCATGACTCATGGATTCCAGGTCGCTCGATCGAGCTATGATACGGCAAAAGAATCGAGCGACCCGAAGTGCTGGAAACAGGACAGCCGTGCACTCTTTTACAATCTGCTATCACCTGAGATTTTGCAGTATTTTTCTGATATTTTTACCAGATAGTATACTTCGAGCCGGTTCAAACTTTACCAAGAACGCACCAATCCGAGGTCGGATGATCTCTGGGGAATTTTTGCAAGATGATGTTGCAGTGCTGAAATTTGTTTTTGGCCTCCTACTCGACCGAGCAGAGTGACAAAAGCTGCTGAAATCTGTTTTTGGCCTCCTACTCGACCGAGCAACCTCCTACTCGACCGAGAAACCTCCTACTCGACCGAGCAGAGTGAAAAATGCTGTTTAAATGCTGCTGAAATCTATTTTCGACCACTACTTGATCGAGCAGGACTTGCTTGATCGAGCAAGACTTGCTCGACCGAGCAAAGCCAACTCAGACCGAGTAGACAGAACGACATTTTTGAAGAAGCTCGATCCACTAACAGACTCGATCGAGCAGCTACATACTCGATCGAGCAGAGTGACAACTCGACCGAGCAGGCTTTACTCGGCCCGAGCAAGCAGAGCACGGTTTTGGATGACGGATCCATATTTTTTAACTACTCGATCGAGCAACTTTCTGCTCGGACCGAGTCACCGTGGGCCCAGGGCGTAAGTTGCGTCCAGATCTTCTCTAAGGCATGATTTGGAGAGGGTTTCTGAGGGGGATATTAGGAGGGCAGCCGTCATTTTTAGGGGGGAACTTGTGTATACTTTTTGGGAGCTTAGAAGAGTTTTTAGAGAGTTTTTTAGAGTTTCTTTGGAGATGATCTTTCGAGATTTAGGCCATGCCATAAGCCTCTCCCACATGTATCAAGCTAAGTACTTCTATTCTTTTGAATTACATTTTAGTTCTTCTTATTGTTTTTCTATGATGCTAGCAATAATCTTTACTGTTTTCATAATGCTTGCTAGCTTGAGTAATCCCATCTAGGGCTAAGAGATTAGCCCTAGGATTTTAGGATCTAGATGTAAAGATAGGATTTTTATGATGCGTTGGATATAAAAGAGGTTTTACTTTGGTTGATCCAGCCAAATCCCTGGGATAACTCGTACTGAGATCATGCCCATGGTTTGTGGAATTGATGAGCTTAAGGATTATCCTTAGGATTTAATTAGAGAGTTAGTAGATCCAACCAAGGCTCGTGACCATGCCCGGATCGTGCTTTGAGGGGATCTACCGACAAACTATATCACTACATTGAAGGCTACTGCCATGCGTCAATGAGAGCCACCGAAGTACCTCGAAACTCTAATCCACGAGAGTGGTACGAGCTGAGAGACAATCACCAATAAACCCAATGCAACGTAAGAGTCCTAGCCTAGCGTCGACATCCGACGGTCCTAATGGCGAGTCCTAAAGCCCTAATCTTTTATATTTTATTTCTTTCTTTCTTTGTGTGGAATCCCCTATTTGCGACATTGAGTGACACAACCTTTGCATCCATAACCATTACAACATTCCATACTCCACATCCACCAATAAACCAGTAATTCTAACTCAACCTAGGAGTAGATATGTAGTATAGCACCGCTTCCCCGTGCTCAATATCCTCTTGCCAATATACCGTGCGCTTGCGGTTAGACGACATCGTTTTGGAGTTAATTCCGGGCCAATCAGTACTCCACATAGATATACAAACATATGTATACATGACATATACACACAATAAACCAACACATCGAACACAAGCAATATTACTTAAAAGTCCATAAACATCACGATGAAGGAACCACAACACATACATACATACATATGCCTACATTCATATCACTTCATACATTCAACTATACCACACTAATACAATAGCCATACATGCACCTACTACATTCATAGCATAGACATATGTACACATATGTACAAGCACAAACACCAAGTCATATAAGTAACATACATACATAGATACATACATGCAAGTATACATTCATACAGCTAGATATATGTATCACTCATATGTATTTATATATATCGTCATAACAAATACACAAACAACTAGAGACATGCATAACGAACAGACATATAGATAGATCCACACATACCAATATTCTCCATCTATGTATACATACATACATCCTTACATATGCTTATATATTAAAACTACACATACTTCCATAAAGAAATATAGAACCAATTATACCAACTCATGAATACAAACCAACTACACCTATGTACACAACAGTGTATGCCGTAGAACGTCACCATAGGTAACAATCTATCCACCTGGAACCAGGTTCTTTCTTAGCCTTCTATAGGTAGGGCTCAATACTAATAATTTCTAAGTCTAGTCTCTAAGGCCACTACCCACCTTAAGACACGACTATTCTCTATGGAGCATTACCCGCACTACCTTATGCACGCCTTAGTGCGGTGACTTGCATGGGCCATCAAATGTAACGTCCCGCTTCCCATGATACCCGGAAAGTATGAATCCGTCCCAAATATTCCTAGAGTATCGAGTGTTAAAAAGAAAGGGAAGAAAGAGAGTCTACAAGTATGTTGGGAAGTACAAGTAATGCTCCAACACAGAAAATAAGAGACAATCATATACAAATCCAATATTCTTTATTATTAAAACAAAGGTACCTCTTTATTTACATCATCTCATCCTCAAATACAAAAGTGAAAAACAGAAGAAATCCCAGAAAAATCCCCAAAAGACATAAAGGTCCACACCAGTACAACTGACTCCCTAGACTAGTCTGAGAACCAACTGAAGAGGCTGCCCTCTAAGGATTCCATCTCTACCACGAACTGAAAGCTAGCTCCTGAGTCAGGCCTGATATGGCTTTACTGCTCTGAAACGTGGAAAAAGTAAATTGGAAACATCAATACGTGACCCATTAGGAAATCCGAACATCGCTAGGTATGGTCTAGTTTTAGAACTGTTCTTCCTAACTAGCGTCTGGTCACTTTACTGCAAACAAGTCAACTATTTACGCATAAGGAACAAGTATTGTACATAAGGTCTACTGAATTAACATGCAGGGAAATTAAACAACATCACATGCAGATATTGAAAAGTAAGAGATACAGAATTAAATAAGCGTGAAGTAAAGGCAGACAATCATAGATATGCACATGATGCATACGAATGGTTATGAATACAAATGCAATACCTAAGGGATCCCATCTATGCCATCGTGCCTATAATGTGACTCATGGATTCTAGATGTGGCTCCCATGAATTCAGGAGGTGGCCCCCCGACATTCCTGTGGTACACTGGTCTATGTAGCATGTACGTCCATTTCATCTATCTTACCACACATAGATTCAAGAGGTGGCCCAATTGATTCAGGAGGTGGCGTCCGACATTTTCACGGCACGCTGGTCCATGGGACACTTTGGTCTATGTGGTGTTAATTTCTGTTAAGCTACCATTCTTTTCATGACAAATTTCACATACACTATGCCATCTTATGTTTCCAATTAACATATAACTCTGTCATTCTTAATATGGAACACATCATGGTATGGAAGCATCTTATCATAAAGTATGCTAATATGAGAATAAGGAGCATAACATGGCATTTGTGTGACATTGTACTTGGATAACAACATTACATCCATAAGCATGAATATCACCAGTCTTAGCACCATAAATTTCACAAACTTTAGCATGATATTTATGTGACAACTACAGAATTCTGTTTGGAATCTAGACTCTGATATGTCAGTCTAAAACATCTATCTAATGTCATAATCTGGTTTAGTACACATAAAAGATGTAGATGCTTAAGTTCTGTTTTCAAATTATCTAAGATTGTGTCATTTGGGGTTTGTAGAGAGAGTTAAGAAATTTTTCTCAAAATGTAGCAGAATCTGTCTAAAACTGACACCAGGGTAAAGTCTTCTGTTTACACATTCCTATAATCAAAACTAGGTTCTGCTTCCTTCTATAGAGTTATAGTTAACTTCATGACCTTTTCGAAACATTTTGAATCATCCCATTTGGAGGTCTACATTAGTAGATATGAATTTTTGAATCTACAGGACAAAACTCAAATTTTTACAGCATATCATTAACATAGCTATTATAGCATATTGACAGACTAACATGAAGCTACTAGTCATACTACCATTGCCATTCTAATAATTTGACAAGATAATGATTTTAAAGCTAAGAAAGGAAGCATAATGGCAACATGGTCTACACTAATATGTGATGTTACATGGTATATTTTGGCAAACTATGCATACTTGCACTAAATAAAACATTACATCATAAGCGTGCATACTAAACTTAACATAACATGGCACTTTATTAGCATGGGGCTTAAACTACAATTCTACATCAAATTCCAACTTAAAATTAACTAGGTGATGAAACTCTATAACCACAATCCTAAAACTACATCCTAACTAGGACGTTACAACTCCTACCTCAAATATCTCCTTCTTAATTTCTTTGGCCCTTCTTCTCCTTGAAGACCCCATCAATCCTCAAGCTTTCTTCGAAGACCCCATCAATCCTCAAGCTTTCTTCTTCCATGCCTTAAGCTCCAATGGTGGATGTCAATAGTGGGATTGAATTAAAGAGATGGTGGTTGAGTGGGAGGTGCAAAGGGATGAGATGGGAGAGAGAAGAAGGGATGAGAACTTGAATTTCTTCTTCTTCTTCTTTTAATTTTTCCCAATTTCTTCTCTTTTATTCATCCACTCTTCCTCGTCATCCCTTAATTCCCTCTTAGCTTGCCAAATGGAGAGAGTTAAGTGAAAATCAAAGAGGTGATGACACCTCTTTGGATATGTGCCTCCATTAGGAAATCTAGGGATTTCTATTTTCTAATAAATAGAAATACTCCACTAAAATACCCTTACTCACCAAATACCAAGTATACCATCTAAATATTAATCCACTTAATCCAAACGATGTTTAAAAAACATTTTAAAATAATTTGGTAATTAGAAAATTATGGAAAGTTTATAAAAATACCCAAAAATTTCACACGTACAAATATGTCTAGAAATACGTACTTTGTAACCGTATATACAAAAACAAGGTATTACACTATAAAAACAATATTATTTTGTAAAAAGTTATATATCTTCTGTAAAATGTTGAAAATAGCACCGAGCTCAAAAAAATACGCAAATATGTTCTTTGGAACCGGAAGATCGCCATCAGAAAAATAAGAGTAGACAACATTAGGCTATAAAAATAATATAATTTAATAAAAAGATCCATAACTTTCTGAAAATGTAGAAAATAGCTCGTAGCCCAGAAAAATCCGCAAAAATGTTCATTCAAACAGGGAGACCACCTTCTTCAACTAAAAAATAAGAGAAGAAAAAATTTGGTCAAAAATCATATCATATAATAAAAAGATCCATAACTTCTCGAAACTGTAGAAAAATAGCACCAAGCTCAGAAAACGCGATAAAAATGTCTGTTGGAACCGAGAGGTCGCCATCTTTAACAGAATAATAAGAGAAGAAAAATTAGGTTATAAAAATATATCATTTAATATAAAGATTTATATCATACATAAAATTTAGAAAATAGCCCGGAGCTCAGAAAAATCTGAATAAATGTCTGTTGGAACCGGGAGATCGCCATCTTCAACTGAAAAATAAAAGAAGACAAAATTAGGCCAAATATCATATCATTTAATTAAAAGATATATAACTGCCATAAAATGTAGAAAATAGCACCGAGCTCAGAAAATCCGCATAAATGTCTGTTGGAACTGGGAGATAGCAATATTCAACTGAAAAGAAGAGAAGACAAAATTAGGTCAAAACAGCATATCATTTAATAAAAGATTCATATCTTCGAGAAAATGTAGAAAAAAGCCCAAAGCTAAAAAAATACGCAAAAATGTCTGTTGAAACCGGGAGATCACCATATTCAACTAAAAAATATGAGAAGATAAAATTAGGCTACAAAAATCTTGTCATTTAATAAAGAGTTCCATATATTTAATAAAATGTAGAAAATAGCTTGGAGCTCAGAAAAATCTGCAAAAATGTTCGTTGGAACTGGGAGATCATCATCTTCTACTGAAAATAAGAGAAGAAAAAATTAGGATATAAAAATCATATCATTTAATATTAAGATTTTTATCTTCCAGAAAGTGTACAAAATGGCCCCGAGCTTAGAAAAATCCGCAAAAATATCCGTTGGAACCGGGAGATCGCCATCTTCAACTAAAAAATAAGAGAAGACAAAATTAGGCCAAAATATCATATCAATTAATAAAAAAATACATATCTTCCAAAAAGTGGAAAATAACCCAAAGCTCAAAAAAATATGCAAAAATGTCCATTGGAACCGGGAGATCAACATCTTCAACTGGAATATAAGGGAAGACAAAATTAGGCCAAAAATCATATTATTTAATAAAAAGATCGCCATTTTCCACTAGAAAATAAGAGAAGAAAATTTTAGGCTATAAAAATCATATCAATTAATAAAAAGATCCATATCTGTCATAAAATGCAGAAAATATCACCAAGCTCATAAAATGATATATAAAAATCTTATCATTTAAAGATGGAGATATCCCGGTTACAACAGACATTTTTATCAAGGTTCTAAATGGCGTGAGGTATGGCGTGGCAGCAAGGTCAAGCCTCAAGCCTTAGGAGCCTTGGCGGAGCCACGACATTTTTCAAGGCGTGGCTTAAGGCGGCAAATGTGTGTATATATTATATATATACTAGTCATAACCCGTGCCCGCGGGCACGTTTCATTTAAGATATTCCCCCGCGAAATCTTTGTTCCCTAAAAAATTATTTTCACAACCAAAATTTAAAAGAACAAATTAGCGTAATAATATTTAGCGGCACGGAACAACAAATTCGGTGTGGACGCCTTTGGTGTGGAACAACAAATTAGCGTAAAAAAATCGGCCCGGGCACCTTCGGCCGCGATTCATTTAAAATAGCACATGCACAAAATTTTGGATCTCCTAGTTTTAAACGAACAATAATAATTAAAACGCATAATTGTTATGTAAGTCCACCCCAAAAATTTTTGTTCCCCACAAAATTTAGTTCCCTAGTTCATTTAGAATATTCCCCCATCAAAAGCATGGATCACATAATTTTAAACGAATAATAATGTAAACTTAATAATTGTTATCTAGTTTTTTCCAAAAAAAATTAGCTCTCTAAAGTTTAGTTCTCTTTTGATTTAGTTCCACTAAGTTTTCCAAAAATTATTGTCCCCCAAAATCTAGTCTAGTCAGTAAACTCATTTAAAAACATCCCTTAATTGTATAATAAATGAAACGTGACAAAGTGCTTGTAAAAAGAATTGGACATCAACTGGCAATCTCAGGTGCGCCCCTATATTATCCTATGTATGTCTGGGACTATAAACACCAAGCTCGACCTTGATAATGAACAAAGGCAAATATCTGTTAAGCCCATAAATGGTACATATCCTATTACTCCATTTGGTTTGGACAAAGATCATGGAGAGGTCTTCAAAGCTTTTCATGCGAATATAGCTACTAAGGTGTGGTTTGAATTGTTTGGTCTTGTCGTTTGACAAGTTTTCATCTGTTAGCCCAACACATTACCAATGTATAGTTTTACAAAGGTCAAGATCAAACTACTTCAGTGGATTGAACAGGAACAATGCAGATTAGTGCTTCGCTCCAATAACAAAAAAATAAACAGCAAGCGTTAAATATTACTCTCTTCTTATTGCACCTCAATTATTACTTTTTAATGGCAGGCTCCAATAACAATAACATAATAAATATCAAGCCTCAAATTAAAGCAAGTTTGTTCATATGACTCTCATCTTCTATGTTATTATTTTCAAGATTTATTTTACCCTTATTGCTGCTAATTATTCCTTATCCTTTCTTGATAAGTTTTCTTAATAATGATATAATCATCAAGCAGTTTAAATATGAAACCATGCCAACATATATTCTAATTTTATATTCCCAGTATCAGTTAAACTATGATTTTTACAATTATGCTCTTTTCTTGAAAGTAAAATTTTTTATTACTCTAGTTTTGACCCCACTGCAAAAGTTATCGCACAAACACAGGCAAACTGCATCAGTTAATTCTTCAGTGAACAGAAAGAATGAAAATTTTGAAAGTTCATGGAATGGAGCATCAGGTAAGTTATTTTAGTTTTCTCCAATGTCCTTTGTTAATTCAAAAAGAACATAATTAATTCTACAAAACATTTTCTTTTGCCCCAATGTCCCAAGGCAGTTAATTCTGCAAAATATTCAAACCACTCTTGCTACAAAATAAACTGCAAAACATGAAAATGTTAACAAACAAATACAAAATTATTCAAAAAGAACATATGTTAATCCCATCAAAAGATTAATTTGAGAAAGGTTGCAGTGGTTAATTCTTCGATGAATAGAGATAAAATTAACATGGAAGGAAACTTGAACAAAATATGAAGTGCCAGTAACAATTTCGAAAACCCTTTGTAACAACTACAATCGCCAAACTGAGAAAGAATGCAATGATTTCTTCTTGTTCTTGTCCTTCAATGCCAGTCGCTTCTCGGTCTTGGGCTTCATATCGACAGGAGTCTTCTCGGCCTTCGATGGCTTCTCCTTGGGCTCTACCTTCGGGTTCTCGGTAGCCACATCTTCTTCTCTGAGGGCTTCTTCGCGGCCTTGGGATCCATGAAGACTGAGAATTAGGGTTTGGCAAATTTGAGGATTACAAAAAATCGAGAGAGGGCGGAGGGGAGAGAGAGCAAGAGACTTTGGTGGAAGGAATTGAAAGGGAGCAGATGGATTTTAATAGGATATAGTGCTATGTTCTGATTGGGCAATTCATTTTGCCTCGGATCAATTACCTGGTAGCGAAAAAAATTGAAGTGACAATTCATTTTGTCCCGATCAATCATTTTGCTTTGCTATGGATCTATGAGCTGGTTGACAGCTATAAAGTAAGAGCCCCCACAAATTTTTCGAAAGTTTCTTTTCAAAAGTTCCTTTGGTACCGATCAATTGTTTTTTTGGAGACATGGAGGAAGGCTTATATTATATATATATATATATATATATATATATATATATATATATATATATATATATATATATATATAATAAAAGAGGGATGTTATCAAGAGAAATTGGATAAGAGATATTGGCCAAGAGTAATTTGATAAGAGATATCTATATTATAAAAGAGGGATGTTATCAAGAGAAATTGGACAAGAGATATTGGACAAGAGAAATTGGATAAGAGATATCTATATTATAAAAGAGGGATGTTATCAAGAGAAATTGGACAAGAGAAATTGGATAAGAGATATCTATATTATAAAGGAGGGATGTTATCAAGAGAAATTGGATAAGAGATATTGGACAAGAGATATTGGATAAGAGATATCTATATTATAAAAGAGGGATGTTATCAAGAGAAATTGGAGAAGAGATATTGGACAAGAGAAATTGGATAAGATATATCTATATTATAAAAGATGGATGTTATCAAGAGAAATTGGCCAAGAGATATTGGACAAGAGAAATTGGATAAGAGATATCTATATTATAAAAGAGGGATGTTATCAAGAGAAATTGGAGAAGAGATATTGGACAAGAGAAATTGGATAAGAGATATCTATATTATAAAAGAGGGATGTTATCAAGAGAATTTGGATAAGAGATATTGGACAAGAGAAATTGGATAAGAGATATCTATATTATAAAAGAGGGATGTTATCAAGAGAAATTGGATAAGAGATATTGGATAAGAGAAATTGGATAAGAGATATCTATTATATAAACGAGGGATGTTTATCAAGAGAAATTGGATAAGAGAATTTGGACATGAGAAATTGGATAAGAGAATTTGGATATCTATATATAAAAGAGGGATGTTATCAAGAGAAATTGGATAAGAGAATTTGGACATGAGAAATTGGATAAGAGAATTTGGATAATTATTATATCTATTATATAAAAGAGGGATGTTATCAAGAGAAATTGGATAAGAGAATTTGGACATGAGAAATTGGATAAGAGAATTTGGATATCTATATTATAAAAGAGGGATGTTATCAAGAGAAATTTGATAAGAGATATTGGACAAGAGAAATTGGATAAGAGAAATCTATATTATAAAAGAGGGATGTTATCTAGAGAAATTGGAGAAGAGATATTGGACAAGAGAAATTGGATAAGAGATATCTATATTATAAAAGAGGGATGTTATCAAGAGAAATTGGACAAGAGATATTGGACAAGAGAAATTGGATAAGAGATATCTATATTATAAAAGAGGGATGTTATCAAGAGAAACTGGACAAGAGAAATTGGTTAAGAGATATCTATATTATAAAAGATGGATGTTATCAAGAGAAATTGGACAAGAGAAATTGGATAAGAGATATCTATATTATAAATGAGGGATGTTATCAAGAGAAATTGGATAAGAGATATAGGACAAGAGAAATTGAATAAGAGATATCTATATTATAAAAGAGGGATGTTATCAAGAGAAATTGGATAACAGATATTGGACAAGAGAAATTGGATAAGAGATATCTATATTATAAAAGAGGGATGTTATCAAGAGAAATTGGAAAAGAGATATTGGACAAGAGAAATTGGATAAGAGATATCTATATTATAAAAGAGGGGTGTTATCAAGAGAAATTGGAGAAGAGATATTGGACAAGAGAAATTGGATAAGAGATATCTATATTATAAAAGGGGGATGTTATCAAGAGATATTGGACAAGAGATATTGCATAAGAGATATCTATATTATAAAAGGGGGATGTTATCAAGAGAAATTGGACAAGAGATATTGGACAAGAGATATTGCATAAGAGATATCTATATTATAAAAGGGGGATGTTATCAAGAGAAATTGGACAAGAGAAATTGGATAAGAGATATCTGTATTATAAAAGAGGGATGTTATAAAGAGAAATTGGACAAGAGATATTGGAAAAGAGAAATTGGATAAGAGATATCTATATTATAAAAGAGGGATGTTATCAAGAGAAATTGGATAAGAGATATTGGACAAGAGAAATTGGATAAGAGATATCTATATTATAAAAGAGGGATGTTATCAAGAGAAATTGGAGAAGAGATATTGGACAAGAGTAATTTGATAAGAGATATCTATATTATAAAAGAGGGATGTTATCAAGAGAAATTGGACAAGAGATATTGGACAAGAGAAATTGGATAACAGATATCTATATTATAAAAGAGGGATGTTATCAAGAGAAATTGGACAATAGATATTGGTTAAGAGATATCTATATTATAAAGGAGGGATGTTATCAAGAGAAATTGGATAAGAGATATTGGACAAGAGAAATTGGATAAGAGATATCTATATTATAAAAGAGGGATGTTATCAAGAGAAATTGGAGAAGAGATATTGGACAAGAGAAATTGGATAAGATATATCTATATTATAAAAGAGGGATGTTATCAAGAGAAATTGGCCAAGAGATATTGGACAAGAGAAATTGGATAAGAGATATCTATATTATAAAAGAGGGATGTTATCAAGAGAAATTGGATAAGAGATATATATATTATAAAAGAGGGATGTTATCAAGAGAATTTGGATAAGAGATATTGGACAAGAGAAATTGGATAAGAGATATCTATATTATAAAAGAGGGATGTTATCAAGAGAAATTGGATAAGAGATATTGGACAAGAGAAATTGGATAAGAGATATCTATTATATAAACGAGGGATGTTTATCAAGAGAAATTGGATAAGAGAATTTGGACATGAGAAATTGGATAAGAGAATTTGGATATCTATATATAAAAGAGGGATGTTATCAAGAGAAATTGGATAAGAGAATTTGGACATGAGAAATTGGATAAGAGAATTTGGATATCTATTATATCTATTATATAAAAGAGGGATGTTATCAAGAGAAATTGGATAAGAGAATTTGGACATGAGAAATTGGATAAGAGAATTTGGATATATATTATATAAAAGAGGGATGTTATCAAGCGAAATTGGATAAGAGAATTTGAATATGAGAAATTGGATAAGATAATTTGGACATGAGAAATTGGATACGAGAATTTGGATATCTATTATATAAACAAGGGATGTTATCATGAGAATTTGGATATGAGAATTTGGACATGAGAAATTGGATAAGAGAATTTGGATATCTATTATATAAAAGAGGGATTTTATCAAGAGAAATTGGATATGAGAATTTGGACATGAGAAATTGGATAAGAGAATTTGGATATCTATTATATAAAAGAGGGAAATTGGATAAGAGAAAATATAAGAGATGAGATTTTGAGGGATAAGGGAGGAGGTGGGGAATTATTCACCTACAACCCCGGTTTTTGCATTTTTGTCGCTGGACCCTCTCCACACACCCACCGACACTTTTTATTCTCCCACCCTTCCAACCATTTTTTTCAGACCTTTGAAGATTTTGAATCTTATCCTACTAGGACAAAGCTTTGTCCTACGTGGCAAGTTTGTCCTATGTGGCAATGACAATTTTGGGGGGACTTAAATTTTGGGGTAAAACTTAAATTTGGGGAAAACTTGAATTTTGTGGGAAAACTTGAAATTTCGGTAAACTTAAAATTTGTGGGGGGGGGGGGGAACTCAGCCATTAAATAAAACGTGCCCTATGGGCACGAGTAATGACTAGTATATATATATGAGGAGGGATCAAATGACCCCCAAAAATAACCCCCAAAAATAACCCCCTATCAAAAATCCTATGCCCCCCATTTTTCGGAAGATCCGAACCGTTCATCTTGATCTCCACCCTCTAAATACCTGACCCACCAATTGTCAACCCAATCCCATGTGTTTTGCCCGTTCATCCATCCGACCCAAATTTAACGGTTTCCCATGAACAGAAATTTTGCGAATGATGGATGAACTGGCAAAACACATGGGATCGGGTTGAAAATTGGTGGGTCAGGTATTTAGAGGGTGGAGATCAAGATGAACGGTTCGGATCTTCCGAAAAAATGGGGGGCATAGGATTTTTGATAGGGGTTCATTTTTGGGGGTTATTTTTGGGGGTCATTTGATCCCTCCTCTATATATATATATATATATCTATCTATCTATCTATTCTATAAAATAGGGATGTTATCATGGGTTATTGGATAAGAGATGTTGTATAAGATAAATTGGTTAAGAGAAAATGGATAAGAGAAAATAGATAAGAGAATTTGGATAGGTTTGTTAATAGAGTATGTTTGTTAATAGATTTGTCTTTGATAAATTGCATATGATAAATTGATATGAGATATTGGGTAATCTTATACAAAGTTTTGAGGATAAGGTTTTTAGAAAGGTTTTTGGAGGGAGGGGAACTTTATATTTTGAAAACAAAATTCAAAAATTCCCTCAATCTCCGGTTTCAAAATTCAAAACGCACTCAAAATTCAAAACCCAAGTACACTTTCTATCTCTTCCCCAAAAATCTCAGCCCGAGCTCTTAACCCAAAAACTTTCGTTTTCTTGCCCTCTCTAGGTCCTGCTCTCAATTTCTATGCCGATCTCACCCAAAAACTTTGCATTTTGTGGTTCGGATTTGTGGTTCGGATTTCCCTTCATCTCCAGGGTTTGGATGTTATACAGCTGAAAGAAGAAAGAATGGAACTTGGTTCGGATTTCCCTTCATCTCCAAGGCCAGTGGGGGGTTCGAAGTTCAAGCTCGAGCTCTGTGTTTTTAGGTGAATGTCAATATTGCATTTTGTGGTTCAAGTTCAAGTTCGAAGTTCAAGTTCAAGTTCGAATTTCAGGTGAATGTCAATATTTATGATTTAAGCTGGTAGATCTCTGTGTTTTTATCCCAGTTTTGATATTTAGTTGATCTGTGCTTTGTTTAGAGTAGAAAGAATTGATGCCTATGAAAAATCTTGAATTTGTAAATTAGGCTTTCTATTGAAAACTAGAAATTTGGTGTTATTTGCTTAGTCTGTAAATATTCCAGATTGAACGTTTTGATATTCCAGATAGAAAGCATTGGTGTTTTGATATTCCAGATTGACTGAAGTAAATATCAATTTCAAGAAGTTTGGTGTTATTTGTAAATTAGGCTTCCTATCAGGCAAGGATTTAACCCAAGAAAATTCAAATATGTCTAATACAAAATATTAGGATAGTTGGAAGCCAAAACAATAACAGATCACTGCAAATGAGAAGGCCAACATCAAAAACGCAGGTTTAGAGGGATAGTTCATTGTTTTCCTGTCATTTTTGTATGTCAACAGAATGGGCCTGTGCCAAACCCTTTATGGTTGTTACAGGCTCTGAAACAATTCCCATTGGGTCAGAGATGGACCCAATGTATTCTGAATGTGTGACACTTAAGCTAATCCATTAGATCCCATTGGATATGATATTAAAGGCCTACAGTAACATCAACGGGTAGGAGTCTGATCTGAGGCAACCAAAAGTTTAGAGTCCAGTTGTCGAATTTTCAGTCTTGAGACATTAGAAATGGTGGCTGCAACCAAGTAGGGTGTTACGTATATCTGTGTGTGTGTGTAGACACAAACACACACACAAACACAGGGCTGAGATGGCCTCCAACCCACACTTATGCCAGAAAATGTTGATGTTTTTTTGGAGACGAGGATTACCAAGGGAGAAATATGTTAAATCACAAACTGGACATCTCTGAGGCTAGATCGACAGTGGAATGTCATGGTCAAATTTTTAATCAAAAAATCATGCATGACCAAATATATGGGTTAACTAAAGGGAACCTCTCTAGCAGGGCATATTCATGTGACAAGAAGATCATCAGACTTGAAGAGGAGAACCCCCAGGCTTGGTGCAGCTTGGAGCTTGCGTCAAGCTAAATGGGTCTAAAGCGAAGTACTTCTATTTGTGCTGCTAGAGCACAGTCTTTTCTTTTTGTTATGTCTTCTAGAGCTCAGGCTAGAAGGTTAGTGATTGATTCGGTTAATTTCCTTGATGGGGTTTTTGATTTGTTTGAGTCTTAAGTGAAAAAAATTGAATGTTTATTATGTGTTTCTGATTTTTATTATGTTTTTCTGTAAAAAATATGGTTGTGTAACCTGAGGGCAATGGTTTTTTTGATTTAAATAGGGTCCTGGGCTTTTCTGATCAAAATTGGGTCAGGTGAATAAGAAATTTAATGTGCTGGTTTAGGGAAGGTAAGTATTGGCTCTTTGAACTTTGATGGTGCATGTACCACAGTAGATGTCTTTTTCTTTGGCACTTTGAACTTTGCAGGTCATTCTCTGTCAAAATCTCGGCCAAAAAGATGTGTTTGCAAGGCAAAAAGCTGTGTTTGTAGGGCAAAAAGCAGGTGAGCACAAGGGTTCTGGGTTCATTTGTGTTCAGTGTCTCTGTTAATCTTGGCAGGGTTGTTTTGGTTAACTTTCAGAAATTTCAGACATTTGTGTTCATGGTGTCTTCATGGTGTCTGTCATATGCTTCATGAGAAATGTTAGATCAATGAGGTTATACAAGACCACTGGGAGAGACTCATGGACAGTCAAGAGGTAATTGAAAAAAATTGATGTAGGCTTTGTTTTGATTGATTAATTTATTAGGAAGTTTCTGAATAATTGACAAGTGTTATTTTTGTTATGAAGTAGGCTTTTATTTGATTAATTAGAAATTGAAGTAGGCTTTGTTTTGATTGAGTAATTATTGGGAAGTCGCTGAATAATTGACAAGTGTTATTTTTGTCAAGAGGTAGGTTTTTATTTGATTAATTAGACTTTGATGTGGACTTATTGGGGTAAGGAAAAAGCAGTAGGGTTTTTAATGATCTACTGCTCATTCTAATTTTTATTTTCTAGAAAACTAATTAATCAAAGAAGATAGAAAACAGTTTTACTGACTTCCAAAAAGAAGATAAAAACTACTTACAGGAAAAATGATTTTAAAAAACTTCTGGTAATACCTTTGTTTATAGAAACCAATGCTTTTATTGACAATGCCTTTATTTTTTTTCATGTATCAATCTATAAATAGGCTAGAGGTGATAATTTGAGTTTTTTATTTGGCTAATTTATTCTTTGAAAAGAAGTAGCAGCAAGAGATTGAGTAATGTCCATCAACATCTTTAATGCAACACAGGGGTCGTCCACTGGAACCTGTACAAGACCAAAAACGTGTATGAAAACATTTTGGAGTACTAAATAACTTATCCATTTTCCTCTCTTTGTTCAGTTCACTTGAAATGATATTGAATGTACTAGCCCTCATATATGAACGATTGAATGCCAGTCCCTTTTAATGTACAAGCTTTTGTGTGCAACCATGAACTTGGTTGGTGAGTGCAGTAAAATAAACTGGAGCAGGTCAGAAGTAAAATAAACTTTGTTGTGTTCTTTTTTTGTTTTAACCAAAAATTTAGCAGATCGAAATCTTTTATTCTTAATATTTGTTTCTAACCCCTTCCATTTCTCATCATTTTTTGCAGGATCTAGCTAGATCTGCCAGCCAAAACTCTAGACTACCAGATCTTCGGTACGCAAACTGTTGGTTAAATTTCCTATTCCACCATGAAGCTTTCAATTACACTATGTTTTTGTCTTTTCTAATTTGTTCATGTATATTTTTTGTTAAGGTTTAATGCTTTGATCCATGTCCTATTTTTGGGTGGGTATTGGTGGTAGTAGTGTTTCTTGATACTTAATAATAGTGAAGATCACATCTCTGTTTGTAGAAGTAGAACAATAATCTGAAGAAAAATGCTAACTTGCAAAGGAAAAGCTCAAATACACACACAATTCATATAATCTTTTATTTGTTGCTTTTGTTAATCTTTAGGATGGGGAAGAAATTACTCTACTATCAACATCTTCTTTCAATCCCATATCAAATGCACGATCAGATATGCCAAATACTACATATCAACATCAAGCATTTGGAATGCCAAATACTGAGGATTTGGAATATTTGATCGTGCATTTGGTGATGTTAACTCTTGACCTCATTATCTCTTCGAACAGACAAACTCACTCCTCACCATGCCCATGGACGGACAACAACCCACCAATCATAGAATTCCAGCTCGACACATCCCTCTCCCTCATCCATCAAAATACTTCAACTGCTCTCCAAATGCTCCCACATTTTGCATACATATCTACCATAGCATTCCCATGCTGCACACTCACTCCACTATAATTTAGCAAATAATGCAGCCTTAGCCAACATCAATATCCTCAGAATCAGCATACGACGATACCAAGCTCAACATCATAACCTTATCAGGCCGCACTCTATTCTGTCTCATCTTCTCAAACACATCCATCACCGTCACCTGCAACCCGTAATTCATATACTCAGCAATCATCACATTCCAAGTAATGGCATTTGATATGTCATATGTGTACATCAATATTTAGGTGAGGAAGAAGAAACGAAGTTTTCTGGTAGTGGAAAAAACCCTTGACGGAAGAGTTTATATAGAAGAAAAGAATGACTGTTGGAATTCAGTCATGAATGCAGGCATTAAACAAAAAATGACTGTTAAGAATATTAACGTCAATTTAATGAAATAAAACGTACTGGCCAATTTAATGAATAAAACGTACTGGGCCTATTGAATTCAAAAAAGTAAAATGGGCTAAAAAATACGAGTCAAAACTCGGGCACTCTGCGCGCGCACCCGTGAACCCCCCCCCCCCCCCCCCCCCTGCGCAGGCACGACGCCAGCGCACACACGCTAAGGGTTTCCGGATCCGTCGCCCAGATTTTCCATTCGGCCAAACCCGGATTGGGCTCGACCCCTTGCTTGGGCTCATGTGCACGCGAGCTACCCCCAATTTCTAGCCCATTAACAAGTCCAATAGCCCATAGGAGAGAATCCTATTATATACCCACTCAAGGGTGTTGGCCTATCCAATGTGGGACTAAACAAGAGAGTGGGAGTGAACAAATGGCCAAGTGAGCCATTAATTCCAACAATCCCCCACTTAATGGCTCAAGAAGAGAAGAGAAAGATCCTGGGTAAAGAGGGATGAATACTTAAGTATCAATGTCTTTCGATTGAATTGATACGTAGTGAAGTGAGGTAACAACTTACTTTCTAATGAGTGAATAGCTCTTGAACTCATTAGAGTTCGATTGTGAACCCCCCACAACACATATTGTTCCCTTGAGTTTGTGCAAACTCCGCGATACATAACAAGCGCTATAGGCCATGCGCACACCTTGGGTCTCGTGAGTGCTCTAGAAAGACTGCCCCTGTCTTTCATAGAGGGTGGCCAAACCCTCACACCCACATAGGTGGTTCATCAAGTGCTTCTCCATAGCACCACCAAAACTGGTTATGAAACCATTAAGAGCATACAGCTCAACCTCTGCTTAAGTCCACCAAGTGCTTCTCAATAGCACCACCAAAACTGGTTATGGACTTGTCTCAAAATGAATCCATCAAGTGCTTCTCAATAGCACCACCAAACTTGGCTATAGATTCAAAGAACACTACCACACGACATAGGGATGGAAATGTAGTGTTTGTTAAGGATCATATGGCTTCGTTAGACCACACTGGGTATCAACCATATATCCTTAACTCATGGGCTTTAGCCACATCCCCCTTGACGAATCAAGAACCACTTTCCTTGGCAATCCTTTGGTTAGTGGGTCTGCAAGATTTCTTTCAGACCTTACATATTCCAAAGAAATTACTCCATTTTTCAGGAGTTGTTTAACCACACCGTGCCTGATCCGAATGTGTCTCTTCTTCCCGTTGTAGACACTATTTTTAGCAACACCAATGGCTGCCTGAGAATCACAATGAAGGGAAACTGGAGCAGTTTTTCCTCCCCATAAAGGCACGTCTGCCAACAGGTTCCTCAGCCATTCAGCCTCTTGCCCTGCCAACTCAAGAGCAATAAATTCAGATTCCATGGTGGAGCGTGCTATACATGTCTGTTTGGAAGACTTCCAAGATATAGCACCTCCACCCAAGGAGAATAAAAAACCACTAGTTGAACTAACTTCATCGTTATCTGAAACCCAGTTTGCATCACAAAAACCTTCTAACACAGCAGGAAATTTGCTGAAATGCAAACACCAATCAACAGTCCCTTTCAGGTAATTTAATAAACGATGAAGAGCAGTCCAATGTTCATTACTAGGGTTATGAGTGTACCGACTTAGCCTGCTAACAGCATAGGCTATATCGGGTCGAGTACAGTTCATAAGGAACATCACACTTCCTATGATCTTAGCATATTCAGATTGAGAAATACTCTCTCCTAAATTCTTTTTCAAATGTATGCTAGGGTCATAGGGAGTTCTAGCAGGAACAACATCAAAGCAGTTGAATTTCTTCAGCACCTTCTCTACGTAATGAGATTGACTCAAGGAGATGCCATAAGAGTTTCTAACAATTTTAACTCCTAAAATGACATCAGCTTCTCCTAGGTCTTTCATCTCAAATTGAGATGACAAGAAATTTTTGGTTTCATTTACAATATCTAGATTATTCCCAAAAAGTAGCATGTCATCGACATAGAGACAAATAATTACACAATCTGATCCTATAAGTTTAGAAAAAACACAAGAATCAGATGTGTTTACAACAAATCCATTCCTTATTAAGGTGCTGTTGAATTTCTCATACCATTGCTTAGGAGCTTGCTTTAAGCCGTATAATGACTTTCTAAGCCTGCAAACCTTATTCTCTTCACCAGCAACTACAAAACCCTCAGGTTGGGACATGTAGATATCTTCTTCTAGATCGCCATTTAGGAAGGCTGTCTTAACATCCATTTGATGTATGACTAACTCATGAATTGCAGCTAAGGCAATTAGAGTCCTAATGGTTGCAATCTTGGTCACAGGAGAATATGTGTCAAAGTAGTCTAATCATTTCTTTTGAGTAAAACCCCTGATCACAAGTCTAGCTTTGAATTTTTCTATCGATCCATCAAGTCTCATCTTTTTCTTGAAAATCCATTTATTACTAATAGGCTTATTACCTTTAGGTAACTCGGCTAATTCCCAAGTTTGATTGGATACAATAGAATCAAGTTCGCTTTTAATAGCTCCTTTCCAAAAGCTAGCATCAATGGATCTCATTGCCTCATCATAGGTTTTTGGGTCTTCTTCTATTAAAAAGGTAGACACTATCTCATCACTAAGCATATCTATACAACCATTTTCTGACAGAAAGGCAGTTATAAAGTCAGGTCCAAAATTGGTTTCAGTCCTTTGCCTCTTACTCCTTCTAGGTTCTTCACTAAAAGTAGAACTACATGTATGCATATCAGAAGATATAGGTGAAGAAGAAGGAAGAGATTCTATGGGAGGTACAAGGGGCAAAGATCCTGTTAATTCCTTTTTCAAAGGAAAAACATGCTCAAAAAACTCTGCATCTCTAGACTCAGAAATAGAGTTATCTGTTAAGGACATGAATCTATATGCAGCACTATTATGAGCATACCCTATAAAAACAGTATCATAAGTTTTAGACCCAATGTTTGACTTCTTAAAGTCAGGTAGTCCTACCTTTGCCAGACACCCCCACACTCTAAGAAATTTAAGGTTAGGGGGATAACCTTTCCACAATTCATAAGGTGTTTTGTCTAGTTTCTTATGTGGTACTCTATTAAGGATATGGCAAGCAGAGAGAATGGCTTCCCCCCACATGTCATCAGATAATCCTGAACTTAATAGCATGGCATTCATCATTTCTTTCAGAGTCCTGTTCTTTCGTTCAGCTATACCATTTTGTTGGGGAACATAAGGAGCACTGAACTCATGTATGATTCCATTCTTCTCACAGAAGTCTTTTAAGGTATGTGAGCTATATTCTCCACCTCTGTCAGACCTAAACCTTTTGATTTTTCTATCAAGTTGGTTTTCTACTTCTGACTTATATTTAAGGAACATTTCTTCAGCCTCATCCTTAGTTTTTAGAAGATATACCCTAGTGAATCTAGAGTAATCATCTACAAAAGTGATGTAGTAATGTTTTCCTCCTTTGCTTCTAGTAGATTTAAAGTCTGCTAGGTCTGAATGAATTAAACCAAGAAGTTCTGACTGTCTAACAGCAACAGGTTTACACGGTTTTTTAGTGTATTTGGCTTCTACACAGATTTGACATTTAGAGAATTCAGACGAACTTGTAGCAGATATTAGATCTAAGTTATTTAATCTTTTAATAGAAGCAAAATTGACATGCCCTAGTCGGCAATGCCATAAGTCTAAAGATTCAGCAATATAAGCAACAGCAGATTTATTCATTGAATCAGAAACTACATTCAGAACAAAGAGTCCATCACTCAGATAGCCCTTCCCAACAAAGTCTCCACTGCGAGAAATAACAACCTTGTCAGCCTCAAAGACAAGTTTTAGACCTGCTTTGTTTAGTAAGGCACCAGACACGAGGTTGCGACGCAGAGATGGGACATAAAGGACGTTGCTGAGGGAGAGAGTCTTTCCTGATGTTAGTTTCAGCATGATAGTACCTTTACCAGCAACTCGGGAAGCAGCAGAATTTCCCATGAAGACGCAGTCTGTGTCCGCAGCATCCTTGAAGTCGTGGAACAGATCCTTGTTTGCGCAGAGATGTCTTGTCGCGCCAGTGTCTAGGATCCAATCAACGTTGTTGGCCACCATGTTGGCTTCAACGATGACAGCAGCAATGACTTCATCTGGTTCAGCAAGGTTGGCTTGAGCAGCAGAGCCACCTTGTTTCTGGGGTGGCTTTTGGGTTCCCTGGCGTTGAAAGCATTGGTAGGCTTTATGGACAGGTTTGCCGCATACATAGCAGACAATGTTCGGCTTATGGACCTTACTGTCTGGTTTGGTGAAGTGACCTCACTTCTTGTTCTGTCCTTGTTTAAAGGGCTTCTTCCCTTTATTGTTGAACCTGGTTTTGTTGAAGGGGCCAGAGGATTCAACGATGTTAGCTTTGACAGAAATGACAGGAGAAGAGTCAGGCTTATCTTTGAGGCGATTAGCCTCTTCGGTTCGCATATGACTGATGAGCTCCTGCAGGGACAGATCTTTCTTCTTGTGTTTGAGATGGTTCCTGTACTCAGCCCAGGAAGGTGGGAACCGCTCCAACAGCACGTTCGCCTGAAAGATCTCGCACATCTTCATGCCTTCGTTGAGAACATCTGCGCAAAGGTTCTCGTAGATATGTACTTGTTCCATGATGGGCTTGTCGTCGAGCATTTGGAAGTGGAGCCACTTGCCAACAACATACTTCTTCTTTCCTGCATCATCAGATCCATACTTCTTTTCTAGGGAATCCCAGATTAGTTTAGCAGACTTATGAATCATATATAAATCAAATAAAGAATCCTTCATATGATGAAGGAGGTGACAGCGAACAGTCTTGTTGTCTTTATCATATTTCATAATTTCTGCAGAAGCAGAAGAGTTGGCAGGAGGAATAACAGCAATAGCATCACCATCAACAGAAGTTGGTGGAGTGCCTGAAGAAGGAGGAAGAGGGGGACAGTCTTTGAAAAGGACGTAGTCAATTTCAAGCTGTTCAAAAAACATGAGTAGTTTTTGCGACCACCGTTTGTAGTTGGTACCATCGAGGGGTGCCAACTTGGACAGATCGAGGATTGACTTGGAAGGAGTGACAGCCATAGCGAAGTGAATAGTTGTTTTCAAATTGTTAGCACTGGAAGAAAAAGATCTATGGCTGCAGAAGAAAAACAGAGAGTTAAAGGGCGAGTGAAAACAAAATACGAATAAGAAGGAAACAGGAAAACCGAGACAGGGACGAGGAACTGCGCTGTGGATGAGCCACTGCCTTGAAAACAACTACGGCCCGACCGTGGTGGTAATCGGATGATGCCGGCTGTTCCCCAAGGTTAACGCAGTCGCGTCTGGACGCGTCCACTCGCGGCCAGAAGCGTGGAGCTTGCACAGAGAGCGATACCCAGGAGAGAAGAAATTTAGGTGAGGAAGAAGAAACGAAGTTTTCTGGTAGTGGAAAAAACCCTTGACGGAAGAGTTTATATAGAAGAAAAGAATGACTGTTGGAATTCAGTCATGAATGCAGGCATTAAACAAAAAATGACTGTTAAGAATATTAACGTCAATTTAATGAAATAAAACGTACTGGCCAATTTAATGAATAAAACGTACTGGGCCTATTGAATTCAAAAAAGTAAAATGGGCTAAAAAATACGAGTCAAAACTCGGGCACTCTGCGCGCGCACCCCGTGAACCCCCCCCCCCCCCCCCCCCCCCCCCCCCTGCACGACGCCAGCGCACACACGCTAAGGGTTTCCGGATCCGTCGCCCAGATTTTCCATTCGGCCCAACCCGGATTGGGCTCGACCCCTTGCTTGGGCTCATGTGCACGCGAGCTACCCCCAATTTCTAGCCCATTAACAAGTCCAATAGCCCATAGGAGAGAATCCTATTATATACCCACTCAAGGGTGTTGGCCTATCCAATGTGGGACTAAACAAGAGAGTGGGAGTGAACAAATGGCCAAGTGAGCCATTAATTCCAACAATGTGTACATCAATATATAGAAGAGTAGTTTCTTCCCGATCCTGATGCATGATTTGTAGTATGGGTCACAGTATTTTGGTTACAGTATTTGATATGATATGGGTTATAGTATATGGGTTACAGTAATTGGAATATCTGATCGTGGCAATATATATAAGATGTTGACGAGTTATGCATATCTTTCAACCCTGCAATTCTGCATCTTTTTTCAATCCCAGTAAGTAAAGTATTTTATGCTTCATGCACGTAAATATCAAAAAAGGATTAAGATGAATTGAAGGGTCGGATGGAATTTAATTGAATGGAGTAATCCCATATGGTTGTATAGTATATGTAGAAGAGTATATGGCTGAAGGATGTAAACTGTGGAGTGAAATATGAAACTTTGAAAAATTCCAAAACAAATTGTTATTAAATGTTTGGTTGTAGGAGTAAAATGCTGAATAGAACCTGACCGACAGTCCAAGCTGGTCGGTGCCGCAGGGGAGGCGCGACGAGGAGTTGGTTGGTATGCCCTTGATCATCTGCTCTCTATCTCTTCACTGCTTGCATGTAGCATTGTTTTCAAATATGAAATGAGAAATTTACCCGCATGGGATCGTTACAAAATTTCTGTTTGCTACTTGATGAAATTTCATAGTAAGATTTTCATAATGACTTTTTATAAGACGACTCATTTCATAATATGACTTTTTACTTGATGATTTTCATAATGAGAAATTTTCCTGAAATTGGATGACTTTCATAATGAGGAATTTGCACAGATGTGAAAGTTATTTTATAAGATTTTACTGTGAAAGTTAGTTTATAAGAATTTTGTCATTATTAAAACTCTTTCCAATTTTATAAGATATTTGCACATGAAATTGGATGACTTTCATAAAGAGAAATTTGCACATGAAAATTTCACAGAGGTCTGTTATTCATGAATTTTGCCTTTCATGAAATTTTTTACATATGCTGAAACATTTCATACTGAAACATAAATGAAGTTTTATAACATACCTCTGAAATTTTACATATGCTGAAAAATGAAACATTCTGTGTATTATGAAGGTATGGGAATCGTTTCATTGCCTTTGTCTCCTGACAACTTAATCTGTATATCTTACTTCACTACGTTCTTTTGTAGATAGGAAATGTCTAGCTAGAGCCTGGGCAGTCTTGGATTGTTGCGCACCATATTATTGCTAGCTGAAGTAACATGCAATAAAATTTACATCAAAATGGAAAATTATAACAATTTCTAGCCATGGGACAATGCGACAACATGAAATCTCATGTCGGATGCGTTTTATCGTAACAAACAATTACGAGCTTATAATAGAAGAGCTTGTGCTAAACTGGTCAAAACTGTCTCTGACGTACCTATTTTAATAGGGCATTTTCTCTCATTCTGCCTCCTTTCTAAAGCCTAACAGCACCCTGGATTATTGTGTAAGAAAATAGGATCCTTTGAAAAGAACTATATGCACACTCTGTTTACAGAAGTGTTTGGCTATAGTTTCTGGTTGAAAAATCATTAAAATGTTCATGTTAGTGTGTAGCTTATGAAGCAATCATTATTTGATTTGGTGTTGCAGTATAACGTATTTGAAGGACCACCCATATTACATTCATAATGCTTAGTCGGAAACTGTCGCCTTCAATGTTTTTCTAATATAATTTAGTGAAAATCCCATCTTTTTTCATACATAAAATGTTCATGTTAGTGTGTAGCATATGTTTTACATCCATGTTTTGAAATTTTACATTTGATATACATATGATATGCACATGCTATGCTATGATAATGTAAACATGAATTTTTACATACATGCTATGCTACGTTTACATACATGCTATGAAAAATGTTGAGTTTTTTACATATGCTGAAACATTTTAACAGACCTTCATTTTCCTATTTACATACATGTTATGTTTTCCTTCTATGAAAATTACATAGAGGTCTGTTATTCATGTAAAAAATATTCAGATTAAAATTCATTTCATCTTACAGCCTTCTATGTGAAATTTACCTGCATGGGATAACTCTGATTTTTCCTACTATGAAATTTATATGCAAAATCAAAAATGAAAATAAGCATTAATTAATTAGTTACAATCTTGCAAGTCGTGATGTAGACGGATGCTAAAAAGTTAATTTTGATCTGAATATTTTGTTGTTGTCGTGAGTGAGAACTTGATGTGAAAAGCTTTCCAATTTCTTTCCTCTTAGAGTTCTTGCCTTGAATACTCTTTCAACCAAAAAACAACCTTTGCATTCTCGCTATCTCTTTGTGGGTCCCTCCATAAATAAAGCATTTGTTTGTCAAGAAGTGTTTCATGTGTTGATTAGTGAAGAAAAGTTAAGAGGAGAACTTCCACTTGATATGAAGATGTAACTAGGAAAGTGCAAGTCAAGAGATGTCTGTCTTGATACAATTACAAATCAATCATGATGGAGCAACTGATTCTATTGATTCTTATTTGGTGTGCTAACATAAGATCAAAAGAGAGAGAAATGAGTATTTGTAGGATCACATTTTTGGCCTTGAAGTAATTTGTAATTTGATTTTAAGAAGTTTGTGCGTTCATGCTTACTCATTCAGTATTTGGACGATCAAATGGTGCATTGTTTGCATTTATTATGAAGAGTAAGGAAGTAGAAGATGGGTTTAAATGGATCACGATTCATGAGCATCACTATAGCAACTTGACAATGTCAAATGGACAATAGCTCGAGTGCTTGATAATAAAAAATGTATGCGTACAATAAATCCAGAAAGTAGTGAAATACATGATTCATGTGCATCATTATAGCAACTCTTCATTCAAATGTTCTTTTGTAAATCATATTTAAGTGTAACTAAAAGTCTCATTACTTTCTGGTGCGTGGCTAAATCATATTTAGGATTGTGTTGAAAAAAGTTGAAATGATGGGGTTTGGGATAAAGACGCATGATTGAATTCTTTTCTGATGTTTCTCGATCATTCTATTATTTCTAATGCTAAAAAATTTGGAGTCTAAATTGTGTAAAGAAAAACTTGAAGGTCTAAGCAGAAAAAGTGATTACGTACTCTAATGCTTTATAAATGTTTCATTTCCGAAGATTATTCAAGGAATTTTTAAGATTCTGTTAGGTAGTGTATTTGGAAGACTTGGATTCAAATGAAGAGGACAATCAAGTTATCATTGTTCAATTTCCAGTTCATGTTGGTGGTTAATTTCACATTGATTCTTGATCAGATTACTTTATCCCTTTCCTTTCCACTCATTCTCCTCTGTCACATCCTATGATATGTACGAGACTTACCCAAGCAAATTTTGGATAGTTTGACATGGGTAGACACACGCTAGAGGGTCTGGCAATGTTGTACACATGGAACTGCATATAGCTTTCCTTCAAAAGCATGTGCTAGATGATGTCTTTCATGACATTTGACAAAAGTAGATTGTTTTGAAACTTATTTACCATTTCAGACTATCATATGTGAATAACAATCCATACATATATCTATGTGAGTTACGTACACATGCACATTCAAAATACACATGTAAATACATGTGTACATATCTAACTTTTTAATATTTGTCTTCCCTAGCATTCTGTGTCTGTGTTGGAGCAAGACATTAGAGTCTATTTTATAAACTATTACTTTTGTTCATAATTGTTAAAATGTTTTTAATTAGTTCATGCTTAATGGACCGATCCATGTGGCCAAGTATTTGGTTCTTGATCTGTATTCAGTTGCTTTTCCTTACCAAAACATATCATGCCATTGAAAGTTAGAATCATCATGTGGCTTGCTATTTAGGGGAAACTGAATACATTTTATGTTTTGCAACATAAAGTATTGTAGTGGGCTAATTGTTGTATTTTGGGTAAGGCACAAACTAAAATGCATGATCATTTTTTCTCCTCTGCTTATTTGTTCAAGCTATTTTTTGGAAATTTTGGTCAAGCTATTTTGTGTTCACTTAAATCTAATCTTAATATAGTTGGATATGTAGAGCCATTGGACAGTTTGGAGAAAGCAAAATTTCTCTAACACAGTTAGAATTGAGTGGTTGGATATTTCTATGATGACAGTCTTTAGTCACTTGAATTACTTGATAAAATTTATTATTTTGCTTCCTTTTTGCTAGGTTCTTTACCCCAAAATAGTGGAGACAATTTTTTTTTCAAAGGAGATGAGATCGAGGAATAATAGGAAGAAATGCATTCCCGGCTCCTACTGCTAATACAATGGAGGCGGCCAAGGAAGATGGAGAATCAGATGTTACAAACACAAAAATGTCTAACAAAAATGTCTACAGACTGGACCTTTACCACAAGTTCTGCAAGTTCAACCTTTGAGTGCTGACACCTAAATGAATTGATATAGTTGTAATTAACTGAAAGGTTGTGTACATCATGTGATTACAGTTTGTTGCGTTCTGATTTGGGTGTCGTGTGGTTTTTTACTTCGGTTTGGGTTTGGTGCTTCATCATTTTGTTGTTAGAGCATTTTAGTATCTTCAGTGGTGCTTCATCATTTTGTTGTTAGAGCATTTTAGTATCTTCAGTGTGTACATATGTTTCGGAATATATCTTTATAGCAGAGTTCCTACCTTGGAACTTCTTAAGTGAAAATTTCTACTTCAACTGTTCAGACCGATTCATCTCTATGCTTGGAAGCAATCACCTTCGGGTATCCGAGCGACTGAAATGGCAAAGAAAAGCCAGAATTGCATCTATGTCTACTAGACTTATTGCTAAACCAATCCCGTGAATTCAAAACATTGACTGCAGATTAGTCGAGATGCAAAGATGATAAGTAGGAGAAAGAAAAGCAAATGTAAGTGACTGAGGTCATTATATAAACAATATACGACATAGTGTAGAGAATACAAGTTACATGAGTATGCTTCGAACAGTTTACAACTTACATGAGTATGCTTCGAACAGTTTACAACTGATTCACGCGACATGGGTACTATTAACAATGGTCGAATCGAACTGGTTCTTCACATTTAAACTATATGGTGTAAACTAAACCTTTTGGGCAGAACAAAATAATAGTTATTGCATTTTAGTTAGCTGTTTTTATAATTTGGGGATCCAAGATTCTGATGTGTGAACATTTTAGATGAACCGTGCCCATTGGACACATTTAAAATCTATATGAAACAAAAATTTGGGCACATTAGGGCACGATTAAATTTTGTAATAAATTAAATTTTAAGGGAACTAAATTTTTTGGTTGGAACTAAATTCTTTTGAGAAATTATATATTGGGATAACTAAAATTTTTGTGTGGAACTAAATAACAATTATTATGCTTTAATTATTTTTGTTCGTTCAAAATTAGGTGATCCAAGATTTTGAGAGGTGAATATTTTAAATGAACTGTACCCTTAAGGCACGTGTTAAATTTGTTGGAAACTAATTTCGGTTGAACTAAAATGTTTGGGAAGAACTAAATTCTCTGGGATGAACTAAATTTTGGGGAGACAAATTTTTAGGTGGAGCTAAATAACAATTATTGCGCTTTTATTATTGTTGTTCGTTTAAAATTATGGGATTCGTGATTTTGATGGGGGATATTGTAAATGAACCGTGCCTGGCTATTAGTTGTTCCACTAAATTTTTTATGCTAATAAGTTGTTCTGTGTCGAAGGCGCCCGCGCCGAATTTGTTGTTCCGCGTCGAAGGTGCTCGCGTGTTGTTCTGCACTGAAGGCGCTTGTGCATAATTTGTTATTTCGCGTCGAAGGCGCCCGCGCCGAATTTGTTGTTCCGCGCCGAAGGCGCCCGCATCGAATTTGTTGTTCCGCGCCGAAGGCGCCCGCATCGAATTTGTTGTTCCGCACCGAATTTGTTGTTCTGCGCCAAAGGCGCCCATGCCGAAGATGCACATGTCTCTAAATATTTTTACGATAATTTGTTTTTCTTTTAAATTTTGGTTGTGGAAATAATTTTTTGGGGAACAAAGATTTCGCGGGGGAAACCTTAAATGAACCGTGCCCGCGGGCACGGGTTATGACTAGTATATATATATATATATAGAGGAGGGATCAAATGACCCCCAAAAATAACCCCCAAAAATGAACCCATATCAAAAATCCTATGCCCCCCATTTTTTCGGAAGGTCCGAACCGTTCATCTTGATCTCCACCCTCTAAAAACCTGACCCACCAATTTTCAACCCGATCCCATGTGTTTTGCCCGTTCATCCATCCGACCCAAATTTAACGGTTTCGCATGAACAGAACTTTTGCGAATGGTTGATGGATAGGCAAAACACATGGGATCGGGTTGAAAATTGGTGGGTCGGGTATTTAGAGGGCGGAGATCAAGATGAACGATTCGGATCTTCCGAAAAAATGGGGGGCATATGATTTTTGATAGGGGTCATTTTTGGGGGTTATTTTTGGGGGTCATTTGATCCATCCTCATATATATATATATATATATATATATATATATATATATATATATATATATATATATATATATATATATATATATATATATATATATCCCTCAAGTGGGTAATAATCAAGTTTGAACTTCACAGCATTTAGTGGTTTTAATGATTCGAATCCCTCTGTTTTTGATGGACTTTTTATGGACTTTTTAGTGATTATTATATCCCTCAAGTGGGTAATAATCAAATAGGCTTTTAGTCATTCGAATCCCTCTGTTTTTTGTGGACGTTTTTATTTGGAGAAGAGTGAGATGACAACTGGTGCCAACTTGCTTTGCAGTATTCGATTGCCTCGAAGTCGTCGTCATATGGTGAGCCATTGATATTCTTAGAGAGATAGAGCCTCTAATGCAGTGAGTGAGAGAGGAGATAGAGATAGAGACTTTTTGGCCGGTGTTTTCAAATTTTTTTTGAAAAATGATATCAAAAGAAGAAATGATGTATCTCGGTTACAAAAGTAATAGGTTAACGTTTCAAAAAAAATTCATTTCACCCAACATTTTTTCCACCAAAATTCAAGTTCCCCCCCAAAACTTTCCACAAATTTCATCGCAACCATTCATTCTTCAAGATTAAATCTCAGCTGTCTTTCTATCAACCACTTTGTCCTAGTCAGCCCTAGGATTTAAAAAATCGGTGTCAAATGTATAATACTAGTCATTGCCCGTGCCCTTAGGGCACGGCTTATTCAATGGCTGAGTTTCCCCCTACACACAAATTTCAAGCTCCCCAAATTTCAAGTTTTCCCCCAAAATTTCAAATTTCCCCCCAAATTTAAGTTTTCCCCCAAAATTTAAGTCCCCCAAAAATGTCATTGCCACCTAGGACAAACTTGCCACAGATTCAAAATCTTCGTGTTTTATAGAATATATATATATATATATATATATATATATATATATATATATATATATATATATATATATATATATATATATATAAATAAAAGAGGGATGTTATCAAGAGAAATTGGATAAGAGATATTGGAAAATAGAAATGGGATAAGAGATATCTATAATATAAAAGAGGGATGTTATCAAGAGAAATTGGATAAGAGACATTGGACATGAGAAATTGGATAAGAGATATCTATATTATAAAAGAGGGATGTTATCAAGAGAAATTGGATAAAAGATATTGGAAAAGAGAAATTGGATAAGAGATATCAATATTATAAAAGAGGGATGTTATCAAGAGAAATTGGATAAGAGATATTGGAAAAGAGAAATTGGATAAGAGATATCTATATTATAAAAGAGGGAAGTTATCAAGAGAAATTGGATAAGAGATATTGACAAGAGAAATTGGATAAAAGATATCTATATTATAAGAGAGGGATGTTATCAAGAGAAATTGGATAAGAGATATATATATTATAAAAGAGGGATGTTATCAAGAGAAATTGGATAAGAGATATTGGAAAAGAGAAATTGGATAAGAGATATCTATATTATAAAAGAGGGATGTTATCAAAAGAAATTGGATAAGAGATATTGGACATGAGAAATTGGATAAGAGATATCTATATTACAAAAGAGAGATGTTATCAAGAGAAATTGGATTAGAGATATTGGACAAGATAAATTGGATAAGAGATATCTATATTATAAAAGAGGGATGTTATCAAGAGAAATTGAATAAGAGATATTGGACAATAGAAATTGGATAAGAGTGATGTTATGAAGAGAAATTGGATAAGAAATATCTATATTACAAACGCGAGATGTTATCAAGAGAAATTGGATAAGAGATATTGGACAAGAGAAATTGGATAAGAGATATCTATTATATAAAAGACGGATGTTATCAAGAGAAATTGATAAGAGAATTTGGACATGAGAAATTGGATAAGAGAATTTGGATATCTATTATATAAAACAGGGAAATTGAATAAGAGAAAATATAAGAGATGAGATTTTGAGGGATAAAAGTGGAGGTGGGGAATTTTGCACATACAACCCCGGTTTTTGTATTTTTGCCTATGGACCCTCCCCACACACACACCCACACATTTTATTCTCACCCCTTCCGGCCATTTTATTTCCAGTTCTATGAAGATTTTGAATCTTATCCTACTAGGACAAAGCTTTGTCCTACGTGGCAAGTTTGTCCTAGGTGGTAATGACAATTTTGGGGGGTCTTAAATTTTGGGGAAAAACTTAAATTTGGGGGGAAACTTGAAATTTTGTGGGAAAACTTGAAATTTGGGGGAACTTGAAATTTGTGGGGGAGAAAAACTCAGCCATTAAATAAACTGTGCCCTATGGGCACGGGTAATGACTAGCCTATATTATAAAAGAGGGATGTTATCAAGAGAAATTGGATAAGAGATATTGGAAAAGAGAAATTGGATAAGAGATATCTATATTATAAAAGAGGGATGTTATCAAGAGAAATTGGATAAGAGATATTGGAAAACAGAAATTGGATAAGAGATATCTATAATATAAAAGAGGGATGTTATCAAGAGAAATTGGATAAGAGATATTGGAAAACAGAAATTGGATAAGAGATATCTATAATATAAAAGAGGGATGTTATCAAGAGAAATTGGTTAAGAGATATTGGACAAGAGAAATTGGATAAGAGATATCTATATTATAAAAGAGGGATGTTATCAAGAGAAATTGGATAAGAGATATTGGAAAAGAGAAATTGGATAAGAGATATCTATATTATAAAAGAGGGATGTTATCAAGAGAAATTGGATAAGAGATATTGGAAAATTGAAATTGGATAAGAGATATCTATATTATAAAAGAGGGATGTTATCAAGAGAAATTGGATAAGAGATATTGGAAAATTGAAATTGGATAAGAGATATCTATATTATAAAAGAGGGATGTTATCAAGAGAAATTGGATAAGAGATATTGGACATGAGAAATTGGATAAGAGATATCTATATTATAAAAGAGGGATGTTATCAAGAGAAATTGGATAAGAGATATTGGAAAAGAGAAATTGGATAAGAGATATCTATATTATAAAAGAGGGATGTTATCTAGAGAAATTGCATAAGAGATATTGGAAAAGAGAAATTGGATAAGAGATATGTATATTATAAAAGAGGGATGTTATCTAGAGAAATTGGATAAGAGATATTGGACATGAGAAATTGGATAAGAGATATCTATATTATAAAAGAGGGATGTTATCAAGAGAAGTTGGATAAGAGATATTGGACATGAGAAATTGGATAAGAGATATCTATATTATAAAAGAGGGATGTTATCAAGAGAAATTGGATAAGAGATATTGGAAAAGAGAAATGGGATAAGAGATATCTATAATATAAAAGAGGGATGTTATCAAGAGAAATTGGATAAGAGATATTGGGCATGAGAAATTGGATAAGAGATATCTATATTATAAAAGAGGGATGTTATCAAGAGAAATTGGATAAGAGATATTGGAAAATTGAAATTGGATAAGAGATATCTATATTATAAAAGAGGGAAGTTATCAAGAGAAATTGGATATGAGATATTGACAAGAGAAATTGGATAAGAGATATCTATATTATAAGAGAGGGATGTTATTAAGAGAAATTGGATAAGAGATATATATATTATAAAAGAGGGATGTTATCAAGAGAAATTGGATAAGAGATATTGGAAAAGAGAAATTGGATAAGAGATATCTATATTATAAAAGAGTATGTTATCAAGAGAAATTGGATAAGAGATATTGGACATGAGAAATTGGATAAGAGATATCTATATTATAAAAGAGGGATGTTATCAAGAGAAATTGGATAAGAGATATTGGACAAGAGAAATTGGATAAGAGATATCTATATTATAAAAGAGGGATGTTATCAAGAGAAATTGGATAAGAGATATTGGAAAAGAGAAATTGGATAAGAGATATCTATATTATAAAAGAGGGACGTTATCAAGAGAAATTGGATAAGAGATATTGGAAAAGAGAAATTGGTTAAGAGATATCTATATTATAAAAGAGGGACGTTATCAAGAGAAATTGGATAAGAGATATTGGAAAAGAGAATTTGGTTAAGAGATATCTATATTATAAAAGAGGGATGTTATCTAGAGAAATTGGATAAGAGATATTGGAAAAGAGAAATTGGATAAGAGATATCTATATTATAAAAGAGGGATGTTATCAAGAGAAATTGGATAAGAGATATTGGACATGAGAAATTGGATAAGAGATATCTATATTATAAAAGAGGGATGTTATCAAGAGAAATTGGATAAGAGATATTGGACAAGAGAAATTGGATAAGAGATATCTATATTATAAAAGAGGGATGTTATCAAGAGAAATTGGATAAGAGATATTGGAAAAGAGAAATGGGATAAGTGATATCTATAATATAAAAGAGGGATGTTATCAAGAGAAATTGGATAAGATATATTGGACATGAGAAATTGGATAAGAGATATCTATATTATAAAAGAGGGATGTTATCATGAGAAATTGGATAAGAGATATTGGATAAGAGATATTGGACAAGAGAAATTGGATAAGAGATATCTATATTATAAAAGAGGGATGTTATCAAGAGAAATTGGATAAGAGATATTGGAAAATTGAAATTGGATAATAGATATCTATATTATAAAAGAGGGAAGTTATCAAGAGAAATTGGATAAGAGATATTGACAAGAGAAATTGGATAAGAGATATCTATATTATAAGAGAGGGATGTTATTAAGAGAAATTGGATAATAGATATCTATATTATAAAAGAGGGATGTTATCAAGAGAAATTGGATAAGAGATATTGGAAAAGAGAAATTGGATAAGAGATATCTATATTATAAAAGAGTATGTTATCAAGAGAAATTGGATAAGAGATATTGGACATGAGAAATTGGATAAGAGATATCTATATTATAAAAGAGGGATGTTATCAAGAGAAATTGGATTAGAGATATTGGACAAGATAAATTGGATAAGAGATATCTATATTATAAAAGAGGGATGTTATCAAGAGAAATTGAATAAGAGATATTGGACAATAGATATTGGATAAGAGTGATGTTATCAAGAGAAATTGGATAAGAAATATCTATATTACAAACGAGAGATGTTATTAAGAGAAATTGGATAAGAGATATTGGACAAGAGAAATTGGATAAGAGATATCTATTATATAAAAGACGGATGTTATCAAGAGAAATTGATAAGAGAATTTGGACATGAGAATTGGATAAGTGAATTTGGATATCTATTATATAAAACTGGGAAATTGAATAAGAGAAAATATAATAGATGAGATTTTGAGGGATAAAAGTGGAGGTGGGGAATTTTGCACATACAACCCCGGTTTTTGTATTTTTCCATATGGACCCTCCCCACACACACACCCACACTTTTTATTCTCACCCCTTCCGGCCATTTTATTTCCAGTTCTATGAAGATTTTGAATCTTATCCTACTAGGACAAAGCTTTGTCCTACGTGGCAAGTTTGTCCCAGGTGGTAATGACAATTTTGGGGGACTTAAATTTTGGGGGAAAACTTAAATTTGGGGGGAAACTTGAAATTTTGTGGGAAAACTTGAAATTTGGGGGAACTTGAAATTTGTGGGGGAGAAAAACTCAGCCATTAAATAAACCGTGCCCTATGGGCACGGGTAATGACTAGTATATATATATAGGAAAATTATCAAATGAGAACATTTCGCACAGTGCGAAAATGTTTTTATCTTTTTTTTTGAAATTTTTTTTTCAAAAATTCTTTTTCCACCCTCATTTTATGTTGTTATACCCCCCTCAAAAAATAATGGTTGAGAAATAATGTCATTTGGTCTTCGATCAAGGAATTTCATCAAATTCGCACGTTTTGAGACCGTTAAATTTGTAACGGGTGGATGGGTGCTCTAATCCCCAACGGTTTCACCCATTATTTTCCCTGGGGTATATAATTGTATGGATTAAACATCAAAAAAAATTCGAAAAAAAATTTCAAAAAAATAAAAAAATGTTTTCGCACGGCTTTCGCACGGGTTTTTTCGCACCCGAAGATCACTATATATATATATATATATATATATATATATATATATATATATATATATATATATATATATATATATACACATATACACTATAAAGCATGAATAATTTGAATTTTGTCCCAGTCAGCAGTCCAGTCATATTGCTTTGTCCCAGTCATCAAGTTGTTTGTATTTTGTATTTGAACTCACATTTGACCTCATTAGAATAGAATTTGTGAAATTTTGAACGTATTTGAACTTCTCTTCCTCACGTTGCCATCCCAGTTGGAATTTGGAGGGAATTTTCGGAGGGAAAATTGGACGCGGGAATTAGCGGGAATTAATGATGTGATCAAAAGATTTGATCACATCAGAGAAGGCCTCATCAGAGAAAGGCCTCCTGCAAAAAATCGGAGGGAACAAGAGATAGAAATCCCTCATCTTCAATCCTCCACGCAAAGCCCTCATCTTCAATCCTTAACGCAAAGCCCTCATCTTCAACCTCACCACGCAAAGCACTCATCTTCAACCTCACCACGCAAAGCCCTCATCCACCACGCACATCAAGAGGTGAGTTATTTTGGGATTTTTTTAGATTTTTGAAACATTAGAAACAATAAAATTTTGCACACGTTAGTACTTATATTCAGATTTTTGCAGGGTATTGCTCCATGCAAAGCCCTCATCTGCAACCTCATAGTCCTCATCTTCAACCTCATCCTCCACGCACAGCAGGAGGTGGGTTCTTTTGGGATTTTTCAGATTTTTGAAACATTAAAAACATTAGAAACATGAGATTTTTTTACTTGCCATTAACAGTTTTTATGAAAATTTTAATGTTTCTTCTTGCCATTAACAATTTTTCCAAAGCTTTTATTCCAGGGTATTGCAAGTTTTTTTTGATGTTATTACAGTTTTATAGGTTCTTTTTGGAACATTTTTTCTGCAAGCATTTTTTTGAACTTCCATGTTTGAGTTATCAACATTTTTTGTTTTTTTGAAAGAAATGATGTGAGTTGATAACAGTAAATGCTGTGAGAATAAAATGATGTGTGTGTATTTGTTTAATTTGTTTACTTTAGTGTATTTGGAGAACTTACATGTCAATTTGGTCAAATTAGAAGTTTAATTTGAACAATAACAGAATTTGGAGTTAAGGCATTTGGAGCATTTGGTGTGTATGATTACTGGTGTGTATTGATAAAATGGTATTTACTGTTAGCAAAAAAAATTATATCTGAATTCAATTTAGTCATAATATTACATCATTTGAGTACTGAAAATTTGAATATGCTTTGAGGACAGGATATGCAAATTTGGGCAGGATAGTTAAGTTTGGACAGGATATGAAAATTTGAATATCATGCCCAACATTTGAGTACTGAAAATTTTAATTTATAATGCAAATTTGAGTAAAAGTTTAACAATGTTAACCGAGTGAAATTTAAGCAATATTACATCAAAATTTAAGTAACATTAAGTTGAGAGTTTTTCAGTTTCCAATTTAAGTAACTGAAGAAAATTTAAGTTGCCAGTTTTTTTTAGTTTTCTTAAGGTGGAAACTGAGCTGTTATTTGGAATTTGGAAATTTTTTGCTGGCAGGTTATTGAGTTTTATTTGGAGCCATGTTTTAGTTAAGTAACATGGTAAGTAACAGTAAGTTTGAGTATTGAGTATCGAGGATATTAAAGTTTAATTTGAGTTAAGTAATGGGTCATAATTATATGAATATTCCAATGTTTGAGTTATCAACATTTGGAATGTACATGTAACTTACATATCCTGTAGCTACATTTGGGAAACAAAGCATATTTTTTTGCTTTGTACATGTAACATGTTTTTTGCTTTGTTTAACAATTTTCATATTCTGTAAGCAAAAATAAGTTACAGGATACTGCAAGCATTTTTTGAACATAGCATATTTTTTTGCTTTGAAAATTGTTAAACAAAGCATATTTGGGTAACTTTTCAGTAACTTTTCAGTAATGTAAATTTTGACAGGAATATGTAATTTCCAATGTTTGAGTAATTTGAGTATTGAGGAACTTACATATATGAGGAACTTATGCTTTGTTTGAATATTCAAATACATATTCCTCAATACTCAAACAATGCTTACAATTTCCAAATACTCAAATTAAGATTGGAAAGGAACATTGTTCAACTTTGATGGAATATCCTGTCTAATTTTTTTGTTCAATATCCTGTCTAATTTTACATATATGCGGAACTTATGCTTTGTTTGAATATTCAAATACATATTCCTCAATACTCAAACAATGCTTACAATTTCCAAATACTCAAATTAAGATTGGAAAGGACCATTGTTCAACTTTGATGGAATATCCTGTCTAATTTTTTTGTTCAATATTCTGTCTAATTAAGATTGGAAAGGTCCACTTTTGAAGCAGTTTGAGCTACCGTTTCTCTTTGTCGTATTTTGGTTTGTCTTTCTGCCGAAATTATTTATCGACGCGAAGATATTATGGAGAAGTTGATTTAAAAAAGGATTTTTTTTGGAGAATCTTGGTATTTTGGTTAGTGAAGTAAAAAAATTTCTTCTTTGATTTATGGATGTGCTTAAGAATTCTAATATGCACTTTATACCCAAGAAAGACGAACACTTTGAAACATTGTTAATTTAGAAAAGAGATTAAAGATTATAAATGCAAAAATGCTCAATATTGTTCTCTAGGAATTTATCTGTTGTAGTGTTTGAGGGTTGAAGTTAATTTGCTCTCTTAAAATTTTCATTATCTCACTGCCTTATCTCAGAAATCGAAGGGGATATGATGGATCCAAATATGGAGCTCTTCGGTTAGTTCTTCAAACGAATGGAATTGGATCCAGATGGGAGGATCAATGGAGTTGCCATTGCCTTCTTCCAATGATCGAATTTCCCCAAACAAATCCTCACTCAGGTTCATCATTTTCCCTTTCTTTCTTGAATTTTTTCGTTGCTAATGGGGTTTCTAAAAGACATGGCCTTTGCAATTGTGGGGTTGTCCCCTGTAATCTTGATTTCAATTTGGTTTTAGTGGAAACAAGAGTGTTTAGCTCTTGCATGATAACCCCCTTTTTACATAGATTTTTTTGCATGCATAATTAATTCGAATTATCAAAAGACAATTTATCTAGATTGATGATCGCATCACTAATTTCTAGGTAGAAAAAAAGAGTACTTGGTCATTACATTATTTTAGGATCTGTGTAGTTTTGTAAATTGCTGTATTTATCGAGTCTAGGAACACTCAAAATTTGGTTAATTTGAATCAATCTGTTTAAAAGTTGACATGCTTTCCACATTCACAGCAAATGAAATTGTTTAGTTATGCAACATGAATTTTAAACGGTCTTTAATGTGTTTTCATTTATAAATAACGAACTTATATTTTTCTTGAGTTTCACAAGTTACCTCAGTACTGTGTTTTATAAATAACGAACTTATATTATTCTCGAATATGCCCAAACAAGTCATCACTTAGGGTCATTGTTTTCACTTTCTTTCTTGAATTTTTTCTATTGCCCGTGGGTTTTCTTCGGGACATCGACCTTTGCAATTGTAGGGTTGTCTCTTGAAATCTTGATTTCAATTTGGTTTTAGTAGAAACAAGAGTTCGTTTAGCTTTGGCTTGAAAGTGAGTATAGATCTAGCTATGCTAGAATCAACAATATTGGAAAATGAGGAATTAGCTCCGGCACATTATGTTTGAGTTACTGCTTATCAAAATTTAACTAGAGGTACTTTTTCATGAGAAGTAACCAAATATATCGTCAAGTTTCTGGCTACTGGAAAATATCTCAAGTTTAACTACCCATCATGAAATGGTCATATAGAAGTTGATATGGAGATTAGCCTTTTCATGGCAATTAATCTAACTTGAACTTTAGTAGTCCATGTTTGGTCCAATATATACAAAATGGGGCAAGGGTTATAAAGATGTTATGTACCTCAGGGTTCATGGGTAGAAAGTGAGGTGTGGATGGCTTATTGAGAATGAGTATTAGGAGATCAGTAGTGTGGACATTTAGTTGAAGTCAGTAGAGCTAATAGGATAAATCACAAATGGGAAAAAACAATTATGGCGGATGACTGCCATTTGTTTGTGGTTAAGCCGAAATACAGTGTTTTTGCTCACGGCTAATAAGCCTTGTAAATTTTTTTCTCACGGATCCAATCTTGAGCAGTGCACGACTCAATTTGTTTCTCGCATAGAAGAGGAGGAGCGGCTCCTTCCATTCTTCTCAACGAATGTTTTTGCTCACGGGTCATCAAGACATGTAATTTTTTTGATCTCTCAAAAATTTGTTTTTGCTTACGTTCATCAAGCCATGTTATTTTTTGCTCATGGATTTAATCTTGAGCAGCTCACGCTCAGTTTTTTTCTCGAGCAAAGGATGAATTGGCTCATCCTGTTCTTCTCAAAAAAAATTCGTTATGACTTATCACATCATGTAATTTTTTTCTCTCAAAATTTTGGTTGCTCACAGCTCACCAAACCATGTAATTTTTTCTGCTCATGGATTTATTCTTGCGTTGCACACGACTCAATTTTTTTCCCTCACCCAGATGATGAAGCATCTCATCCTGTTCTTCTTAAAATATATATACATGCATCCTACATTGCATCCAGAATATACACGCAAGATGCATCCTGAAGGTAGGTTCCACATTACATATTAGTACATGTAATGTTGTATTAGAACCTGTAATATTGTGTCTGTATCTCATATCCAGGAAACATGCTACAAATACATGTTAGTTATTTTTTAGCATTAATAGCCTTACAAACTCAATCCTGGTGAAAGAAAATGGATCTGATCCTATAAGTTTGCATAAATTTTCACATGTGAGTCTCCTATGCAGTAAATAGTTTTTATATATACCATGAACTGAATTATTTAATAAATTCATAATTATGTTATGATTTCATCTCTGTTGTGTTTTGACAACTATAATAATCTACATTACCTATGTTGATATTCATAAACTTGCATCTTAGCGAATATGAGAACATAAGAAGAAATTAAGATTAGCTAGAACTTAATGCATACCAACCTCATCAATGCAGCATATTAGAAAAAGATTCAATCAACATGATGCAAATACTTGAAATGAAAAATAAATAAATAAGACAACCATAAAGATATCCAAGCAAGCAATTAGAAAGAATGATGCATCTAATTGGGCCGATTCATATTTCCATGTACAAACAACTATAAATTAATCTAGGATTAATTAAGGAAAAAACATACCACTATAACCATAAAGTGATCATAACTATCATGATTTCCTATCTATAAAACTAGGGAATAAATGATTGATTAATATCTTAGTGGTATGAGTTTCTCAGATAGCTAATTGCGTGCGATGGGTGTAGGTCTGCCAATCAAAAATTGATTCATGTCAGTTAGGATGTCTTACATACATGATAGTTGTTTCCTACTGTAAGTTGCTGTAACATTTTAGTGGTTTCTTAAAAGATTTTTTATTTGATTGTTTTCTTTTTTGTTTAGGTGCACTTAGTTTATTAGCAACTAATATTAGCTAGAATTATTTACAGTAGGAAATCTTATTTCATCGGGGTTTAGCTGGGTTTGGATTCCACCTACTCCATTGGCTCCCCAAACACTAGCTCTTCCCCTACTTATACATCTGGTTTTGGTACTAGGATATTGGCAATATAATTTGACCAATGAACAAATGCAAATGAATACACCAGTTATTACAAGGAAGCTTCAGTCAGATGGAGAGAAAGAGGGCAAGTAACTTTAATTCATTAGATGTTTACTACTTTCTAGACTTAATATGTATAGAATAAATCTGATTGTGTATTGCTAATTGGTCAGTTAGGTGACAATTGGACAATGTCATTTGTCATGCCTTCAAAGTATGGCGCAAACTTGCCGCAACCATATTACATAGCGCACATTACGAACACATATATGCAGAGAAGAGTTGATGATGTCACAAAGAAGAAAAGGTACCGATAGTTTCTCTGCACAAAAAGTGAAGTCTCAAAATAAGCCTTTAACAGATTGGCATGTGATATGCCAAAGCATAATGCATAAATAATGGAAATTTTATAGCTGAAGGAAGTGGATATGAGTGAAATAATCAAACGTACAAGTATTAGACTCAAACAGTACATGAAGCAGAGATTAAAATCATCCAGAACATACATATTATAAAACTTAAGGAGAAATTTCAATCACACATTCTATTATTACACGGAATATGATGAAAAGAACAGTGTGTGCCATCAAAACTAATATATATATATATATTCCACATAAAGTAACACAATCCATATCCGTAGTGAGATATGGCAGTATGTGATTCTCGGCCATACCACATATTCAACCAAAGAACAGGAGGAAAAGAAGCAAGGTAAGAAAGAGTTGGTGAGAGGAGAGGAGAAAATAACAAATAAAATAGCCATTGCTGATGTGGTCTGTGGTTTTCACTGCAGACATTGCAGAAGCAGGATGTTTGGGGGGGTTGGTTTTCATCTCCTTTTCCCTATGTAAGGATAAAGGAGGTTCCTCGAAGGATTGTTTCCATTGCTGCCTTTTCAAGTTGGTCTACTTGCACTCTTGAGATGGATGAGTAAATCTTGAATGAATACGGTCAAATTAAAGCAATTAGAGGAAGGATGAAAATATGTCAATCAAGGTTAATATTTTGGAATCTTCATTTTAATGGCAGAACATGTTTTTATGGGCTCATGAACTATTCCAACAGAGATTTTAGGATACATTTTGAGAGATTTTTGGTTCTTTGTGTTTATAATGAACTTTCAATAGATGTGTTCTGTAAATCCATGTGTTATCAAATTTTTGTTCAAATTTCTGTAAATCAATGTGTTATCTTTGTGTTTAAAATTGTTATCAAATTTTTTTGTTCTGTAAATCCAGATGTTATCAAATCCATGTGTACATGTGTTATCAAATCCATGTGTTATCTTAGTGTTTAAAATTGTTATCATTTTTTTGTTCTGTAAATCCATGTGTTATCAAATCCATGGTACATATGGAAATGCAAGTCAAATCCATGTGTTAAACTTTAGCAGAGTTCTGATGCATGATTATTATCAAATGTAAGGCTATTTTCATATATTTGTTATCATGTAACATTGGTGCACCTGCCAGAACAAGCTGTATATATGCATGTTTACTATAAATTGAAGTCCGGTGTTGGTTAACATATCCTTAACATATGACTACTGTCCATTGTAGTTTTACTTGATTTCTTATTTTTAACTTAACTCAAGATAATAGATGCTGAGGTTCCAGGAAGTCTCAGGTGCTTCTACAACGAGAAGCTGAAGATCTCGATATGGGAGATGGGGCGGGTGCGGATGGATCTGGGTCGGGTGCGAATGGATCTGGGTCGGATGTAGAAGGGAGGGGAGGCATTGGAGGTAGTCATCGGAGGATGGAGGAGATGTTGAGGTTCCTGGCTAGGGCCTTCCAGCTCGAGGGGGATGTGGGGTCCACCACCGAAAGGTTTTTTGGTTCATTAACTATATGATTATTTTTTGTTTGTTTCCTTTTTTATCCGATGCATTTCCAATTAGAAGCTGACTTGAACTGAACCGATAGCTGGACAGATTGGATGAATATTCAAGGAATCTTGGGACGTCGATCTAGCTTTTCCTTCAGTGACCAAACTCCAAGCTACTATGGATCAGATTAGTTGGTCTTGGAAATGATAGCTGGATAGATTGGATGCAATGGAAAATGAAGGAACCACTCTGAACCAACCTCAAATCCTTATTTGCCAGCTACCATTTAAGCAAGTGAGTGAGCTATATTTTTCTGAAATCTTACAGTGCATACATGCAGCTCCCCACAACTTCACTAATAAAATCTAAACTACAGACCTGAAGTTATGCTTATTATAACTATGTATATATAATGGTTAAACTTAGTTCATGAACAAAGCACAGAAAAAGCAATTGTTATACAAGAAATGCTGAATTGGATATCGAGTACATGAATTAGATTTATATATGATTACAGCTAAACAAATGTGTATCAAAAAATGATTGTAAAGTATGTGCCTCCCATTTTCATTTTTCACTTATACTGAAACTCAAAATTCAGCTCATGTCATATATTACAGAAGCTCACGGATACTCAATCATCGGTTAATAAACTCAATTGTATCAAATTGCAGAGACAAAGGTAGAGAAGAGCCCATCATGGTGATTCATGACCGAAAAGTAAGTAAACAAATCGTTTGGGTTCTTATTTATAGCTAATTTTTCAATGATGATCTATTAACTAAAAAATCAGAATTAGAGGAAGTGAAGGTAAGCAATATGTGGTTTCTCATGTGGGTAATATTTTTCATTGATGATCTATTAACTCTAACTGTTGATTAATTTATTTATTTTGGGGTTTTTGGAATTTTTCTTAATTTTTGTTTGTTTTTTTAATGGAATCTTCTACTTGACTCAAAGGAATCTTCTAATACCTTCAATGGACTTAAATGATTCCAGCAATGGCAAACTTTATTTTTTTACGGCTTTTGTTTATTTATAGAAAATCAGTGTTCTTTTTTACATTATTTCACAAAATATTAGTTTGTTGCTAGGTTGTTTGGGTCGACATGGAGCCCATCGATGCGCAGCTGGATGAGGTGGAGCTGATGAAAAAGCTGGGGTTCCCATCAAGGTTTGATTCGACAAAGGGGAAGCCGGTACTTATGTCAAGGTTTGATTCGACAAAGGGGAAGCCGGTACTTATGGCTAACGTGGGGTTAGGTTTGTAATGAAGCGACAACCGATGTAGTACATGAATCGCAGTGACTGGTTTAATTGGCCACTATTGCCCCTTGCAGAATCTGTAGAATTGAAATGTCTCCTTATAAGGAAGACGATTAGGATTTAAACCTTTCTACTCTAAAAATTTGTTTGAGAAATTGAGTTGATTTTAATGACTTTTTCATTGTTGTTGCTATGTAACATAGATTTTCTTATATCAATATGTTAATTGTGCTCTTCCATTGAAAGGGATCAATTAAAGTTCTATGTTATTGCATGCTGAGTATTAAATAAACCTTGATTAATTTTGATGAAGTCAATTTTTAGAATTGGATTGGGCTAATCATTATAGACCTAGGCATGTACGAGTGTTAATCTTTTTTAGTCTTCTATTTATTGAAATTTTATTTGTGCGTATGCTTAAGCTGCTGTTTGATTTTCTTTGTTTGAGAGAATTTGTGTTGTATGTTTGATGTCTTCTTTTCAGTTTTAGTAAGAGTCAATTTGTTGTTCTACTGTAGTTTAGGTCGGTAGCAAAATGCTTCACTTTTGGACATGGTCGATGTATGTGTGGCAAACGACTCGGGTTGACCGAAAGGATTTAATCCGGGTCGGGATCATAAAACCCATACTTGACCTTGCGGGTTGCGGATCACCTGAACCCGATCCACATTCCATTCTTTTTTAAAAATGTTTGAAATTAATTGTTGAAAGCATGATTTGAACAGCAGATCCCTATGATACTAAAACACAAGCCAACCGAGTTAACAACCACATGTGAAAGTTGCACATCAATTATTTATTTATTTAAATTCCAAACTCATGTTAAAAATGAAAAAATGACATGCCTATAATGGGATTCGAAGCCGAAACCTATCTTAGAATAGCACACCCACCAAATGCGCTAATTGAACTCCTAACTACCGGTGATCTATAAATTGGGTAGAATCTGGGTATATACGGGTTGACGGGTCAACCCCAGACCTGACCAGAATTTTATCCAGATCGACCTGGATTCCACCCGACACGGATAGACCCACACCCATACTGGGTTAAGGAGGCCGGGTTCGGGTCAGGTTCATTTTGCCACCCATCCGTTGATGAATGTTAAGCCAAATTTAGGAATAATGTTAGGTGTTTTTTATATTGGGATTTTAATAGATGTATTGTACTGCATGCTTCTTAGCTTTATTGATAAACGTAGGATCTTGATGTGTTTCATGATGCTCTAGGATCAAACCCTTTATCAATTTTGTCTGCATTGATCGGATGTTTTTTTCCTTTTTACTTTGACTAAGGGCATGTGTTATGACTATCTATTTATTGTACATTTGAGGGATGTTATTGAATTAGTTTGCTGACTTGGACAAAATGGTTGATAGAAAGACGGCTGAGATTCAATCTTGAGGATGAAAGTTTGTGAAAAAAATTGGTGAAAACCCCTAAAGTTTTGAGTGAACAAAATCTGGAGGGAACTAAATTTTGGGAGAATTAAAGTAGTTGGGTTAACTAAATTCTCTTAGGTAACTAAATTTTGGGAAAACTAAACTTTTTGACGAACTGATTGCAATTATCGTGTCTTAGTTATTGTTGTTCGTTTAAATTTAGGGGATCCAAGATTTTCAGAGTGAATATCTTAAATGAACCATGCCCTTAGGGCACAGGTTATGACTATATATAACATTTGACAACTGTTTTTGAATTCTAGGGCTGACTAAGACAAGCTGACTAGGACAAACATGTTAATATAAAGACGGCTTGGATTTAATCTTGAGGAATGAATGGTTAAGATGAGATTTTGTGGAAAGTTTTGGAGGGAGAAATATTTCTAGGGAAATGAAACTTTTTGGGAAATGGAAGTTTCTGGGGAATAACAGAGTGCACGTAATTAATGCATTTGGGAAAAAAATTTTAACTTGCACTTAATAATGCAGATCAAATGCTGCTACAGATCAAATGATCTCTCTCTCAACGTGGGGCTCATCGTCTCTTCGACGCTTGGGGCAACAAGATGAGAATAATTTTACGCGCCGAAGGCGCCCGCTAAATTTTTTTACGCTAATTTATTGTTCCGCGCCTAAGACGACCGCAACAAATTTGTTGTTGTACGTCGAATTTGTTGTTCCGCGCGGAATGCGCCCTTGCCGAATTTGTTCCGTGTCGAATGCAACTGCGCCGAATTTGTTGTTCCGCGCCGAAGACGCATGTGCCGCTAAATATTTTTACGCTAATTTGTTGTTCCACGCAATTTTTGTTATGGAATAATTTTTTGGGGAATAAAGATTTCACGGGGAAAAGTCTTAAATGTACCGTGCCCGCGGGCACGGGTTATGACTAGTATATATATATATACTGTAGACTTTGCTCCACTTAGATGGATTAGTTTCCAAATCCTACCAAATCCATAGCATTCCATCTACATTGAGATGTGTGCTTACAATTAACTAAAGTGTTACTTTACTAAAAAGCAATTGTTTACATAACTAAAAAGCATGTGACCTCAATACGTCATAAATATCAAAGCACTCGATTAACATAGTTGTTAAAGCTGTTTGGATAATTGAATCTGAATGAAATTTGCTAATACTTGAAGGAACATTGATTTTTGGCATTTTCTAGTTCAACTTCTTGAATAAACTTTGTTCACAAGTGCTGTCTAAAGCCAAACAAGGAATAATATTGATACATCATATGGACACATTTCAGCCAAGCAAGTAAACAAATACCATACTATGCAAAATGCATATAATCATTTAATGAAGCTGATTTGTGGTATATAATGCAGTTTGAGCTCACCTTCCCAAAGGGCCAAATCTAAACATGAACAGCTCAAAAAAGGTGACATTTTTAAGCAAACACCTTCCCAAGTTTGAAAATTTTCAAGTTTACCTTTGAGATCGCCGATCGATGACGAAGAAGACGCAGAAATCTCCAACCAGAATCGCTAGACGCGATGGAGGGAGTTGATGTCATCGAGGTCAGTGCGAGCGGTGCTGATGTGGTCGTGATCGGAGACCCGTCGGCCGTCGGCCTGATGGTGGAGACGAGGGCGGTCGGTGACACGGATGCCGCTCAGAAGGAGGTCCAGAGGAATCGATCGTCAAAGGTGAATCGAATCGATATAATGCCCTAATAATGTGAGCGGTTGCAGTCAGGCTGAAAAGCCTCAAATAATAGAGAACGGGTCGGGTTCTCTTAGCCCGATAATGCGGACCCGGTACCATTTTTTTTATTTTTTTCGTTTTTTGTGGCACACCTTATGTTTTTGTGGTGTGCCTTGCGTCGCCATGGCGCGCCATGGCAGCGTACTGCCTCAAACAGCCTACATCGACATTAACGGGGCATGGGTGGTCGAGCCTTGTCGCCATGGCGCGCCATGGTGTCGCCGTGGCGAGTTTTTTAGAACCTTGATTTTTATAGATGAAGATGGCGACTTCTCGATTTCGAATTTTGTCTTCTATTATATTTCAGTTGAAGATGGCGATTTCTCAGTTTCAACGGACATTGTTTGGCCTAATTTTGCCTTCTCTGATAGCGTTTAATAAAATGATTCATATCTTCCAGAAAATGTGAAAAATAGCATGGAGTTCAGAAAAATCCGCAAAAATGTCTGTTGGAACCGGGAGAACGCCATCTTTAACCGAAATATAAGAGAATACAAAATAATGCCAAAAATCTTATCATTTAATACCAAAGACGCCATCATCAACTAGAAAAAAAGAGAAAGCAAAATTAGGCAAAAAATCATATCATTAATAAAAAGTTTCATATCTTCAATAAGCTGTAGAAAATAGTTCCAAGTTTAGAAAAATCCGCAAAAATGGCCGTTGGAACCAGGAGATCGACATCTTCAACTGAAAAATCAGAGAAGACAAAAAATTAGGCACTAAAAATCATATCATTTAATATAACAATTCACATCTTATAGTTAATTTAAGAAATAGCCCAAAGCTTAGAAAAATCCGCAAAAATGTCCGTTGGAATTGGGCGATCGCCATCTTCAATGAAAAAAAAGAAAAGACAAATTTAGGCCTAAAAATCATATCATTTAATAAAAAGAACTATAACTTCCCGAAAATGTAGAAAAATAGCACCGATCTCAGAAAAGCCGCAAAAATATCCGTTTGAACCGAAAAATTACCATCTTCAACTGAAAAATAAGGGACGACAAAATTAGGCTATAAAAATCATATCATTTAATATAAAAATCCATATCTTCCAAAAAAATTTAGAAAATAGCCTGGAGCTCAGAAAAATCCGCAAAAATATCCGTCGGAACCAGGAGATCGTCATCTTCAACTAGAATATAAGAGTAGACAAATTTAGGCCCAAAAATCATATCATTTAATAAAAAGATTGCCATCTTCAACTGGAAATAAGAAAAGACAAATTTAGGCTACAAAAATCATATCAATTAATAAAAAGTTTCATATATTTCATAAAATGTAGAAAATAGTACGAAGATAAGAAAATGATATATAAAAATCTTATCAGTTGAAGATGGCGATATCTTGGTAACCACAGACAATTTTAAAGTTGAACATGGCAATTTCCTGGTTCCGAATTTTGTCTTCTCTTATTTCTGTTGACTCGCCATCTTCAACTTAAAAATAAAAGAAGACAAAATTAGGCTATAAAAATCATAAGATTTAATATAAAGATTCACATATTACAGAAAATATATAAAAAATCGTGGAGCTTGGAAAAATCCCGCAAAAATGTCTGTTAAAACCGGGAGATCGCCATCTTCAACAAAAAAAAATAAGAGAAGACAAAATTAGGACAAAAATCATATCATTTAATAAAAAGATCCATTTCTTCGAGAAAATATAGAAAAATAGCCCTGTGCTCAAAAAATCCGCAAAAATGTCTGTTAGAATCGAAAGATCGTCATCTTCAACTGAAAAATAAGAGAAGACAAAATTAGAATACAAAAAGTATTTCATTTGATAAAAATATCCATCTATTCAATAAAATAAAGAAAATAACATTGAGCACAGAAAAATCAGCAGACAATGTCAATTATAACCGGGAGATCTCCATCTTCAACTGAAAAATAAGGGAAGACAAAATTAGGTTATAAAAATCATATCATTTAATATAAAGATACATATCTTACAGACAATATAGAAAATAGTCTGTAGATCAGAAAAATCCGCAAAATGTCTTTTGGAACCCGGAGATCGCCATCTTCATCTGAAAAATAAGAGACGACAAAATTAGGCCAAAAATCATATCATTCAATAAAAAGAAACATATCTTCTAGAAAATGTAGAAAATAGCCCCGAGATGAGAGAAATCAGCAAAAATATCCTTTGAAGCCTGGAGATCATCATCTTCAACTGAAAAATAAGGAAAGAGAAACTTATGCTATAAAAATCATATCATTTAATAAAAAGATTCTTATCATACAAAAACGTAGAAAACAGCCTGGAGCTTATAAAAATCCGTAAAAATATCTGTTATAACAAGGAGATCGTCATCTTCAACGAAAAAGTAAATAAAGATAAAATTAGGCCAAAAATCATATCATCTTTACGAAAATTTTAGAAAAATCGTCCCGAGTTCAGAAAAATCCGCAAAAATGTCCATTGTAACCGGCAGATCACCATACTTAACCGAATAACAAGAGAAGACAAAATTACGCTACAAAAGTATACTATTTAAAAAAAGATCCATACCTTCAGTAAAATGTAGAAAATAAATCCAAGCTTATATGCAAAAATGTCCGTTGGAACTGGTAGATTGCCATCTTTAACAGATAAATAAGAGGCGGCAAAATTAGGCAAAAAATTATATCATTTAATAAAATGATCCATATTTTTTAGAAAATGCAGAACATTGCCCAGATCTCAGAAAAATACGCAAAAATGCCTGTTGGAACTGGGAGATCACCATATTCAATTGAAAAATAAGAGAAGATAAAATTAGGCTATAAAAATCATATCATTTAATATAAATATTCATATCTTATAGAAATCGAAGAAAATATCCCATAGCTAATAAAAATCTAAAATGTCGGTTAGAACCGGGAGTTTGCCATCTTCAACGAAAAAATAAGAGAAGACAAAATTAGGCCATAAAAATCATATCACTTAATATAAAGAGTCATATCTTACATAAATTGTTGAAAATAGCCTAGAGTTTAGAAAAATCTGTAAAAATTTCTGTTGGAACAAGGAGATTGACATTTTCAACTAAAAAATCAGAAAAGACAAAATTAGGCGATAAAAATCATATCGTTGAATTAAAAATTCATATCTTCAATAAAATGTAGAAAATAGTCCCGAGATCAAAAAAAATCCGCAAAAATGTCTGTTAGAACCGGGAGATCGCCATCTTTAATGGAAAAATAAGAGAAGAATAAAAAGGCCAAAATCATATAATTTAATAAAATGATTCATATCTTTTAGAAAATGTAGAAAATACCCCAGATCTCAGAAAAATCCTTAAAATTTCTGTTCGAACCGGAAGATCGCCAACTTAAACTAAAAATAAGAGAAGAAAAAATTGGGCTATAAAAATTATATCATTTAATATAGAGATCCATGTCTTACAAAAAATGTAGAAATTTGCCTGGAGCTAAGAAAAGTTTGCAAAAGGTTCGTTGGAATCGAGAGAGCGCCCTCTTCGACGAAAAAAATAAAAGAAGACAAAATTAGGCCTCAAAATAATATTATTTAATAAAAAGATCCATATCTTCTAGAAAATATAGAAAATAGGGTCGAAGTCAGAAAAATCCGCAATAGTGTCCGTTGAAAACAAGAGATCGCCATCTTCAACTAAAAAATAAGAGAAAACAAACTGAGGCTATAAAAATCCCATCATTTAATAAAAAGATTCATATCTTCCATAAAATATAGAAAATAGCCCCCAGCTCAGAAATATACAAAAATGTCTGTTTGAATTGGGAGATTGTCATCTTCAACTGAAAAATAAGATAAGACAAACTTAAGCTATAAAACTCATATCATTTAATAAAACGAGCCATATGTTCCATAAAATGTAAAAATAGCTCGAAACTCAGAAAAATATGCAAAATGTCTGTAACGACCCACTCTCGGGGCCCATTACTGTTTTGAACATGCGTAGGGCTGTTGACGAACGAGCTTGAACGAGCTTGAACAGTGTGCTTGGTTTTGTTCATGAACAAAATCTATGTTCAAGCTCTGTTCGTTTACTAACCGAGCTCTAAAAACATGTTCAAGCTTGTTTGTTAAGCTTACCGAACGAACGTAAACGAACATAAATGAACGTAAACCGAGCTTACCGAACGAACGTTCTGTTCGTTAAGAAGACTTATCGAGCGTGTTCGTGAACATGTTTGGGAACGTGTTCACGAACACACAATCAATCTTGTTCATGAACAGATTTTCAAACAAACGAACGAATAATGGCAATGGCCCAAAAGAGAGCTGGGAGCCTGGGAGTCTAGGAGTGGGAAGCTGGGAAGTTGAAGTGGTGGAGGTGTTTAATTCAATTTGAGGAGGTGAGTGTTTAATTTTAATTTTAATTCACTCAAGCCCTTGTTCACGAACAGCACTTAACGAGCTTGTTCATGAACATCACTTAACGAGCTTGTTCACGAACACTTAACGAGCTTGTTCACGAGCTTGTTCACGAGCTTGTTCATGAACATAAATGAACGAACATAGTTATGTTCAAGCTCTGTTCGTTTACTAACCGAGCTCCAAAAATCTGTTCAAGCTTGTTCATTAAGCTTCCCAAACGAACGTAAACGAACATATACCGAGATTGTTCACGAGTAGTTCGTTGAACGTTCTGTTCGTCAACAGCCCTAAACATGCGCAAGTCCTGATAGGCACTAATAAAGTCAATACATGCTCTGTTGCAAAAATACGCCAAAATACTCATAATGAAAATGGTTTACAACCTTATTACAATCAGTAACGTACAGAAAAGGAAATACAACCGAATACAAATACACATCAAGCCACTCTGATACATCAAATACTAAAACTCTCTCACACTCACACTTAGTAACCAGCGTCCTCCTTGTCAAACTCTACAATAAACTCAACGTCTGCAGTCTCTGGTGCAACTTCTTCGACCTGTGAAATATCTGGCGGGTCCACCACAAAGAGAAGGGTCGCCAGGATCAGACGTAACTCAAAGTATCTCTAATCATGAAGATTAATACAAAGGAAAAGCATGGCAGTCTAAGGAGAAAAGAAGTAAAGTGCGAACAATGATGATAAGGAAATAGAGCAGAAATGTAACTTGCAATTTACAATTATCAGCAATATCCAGTAATTAAAAGTAATTTATTAAAAGAGTCCATTTTACGAGAGTCTAACTGAATCGTACCTAGACCGTGACTTATAATGCGTGGTACAATAAGCAACCAAGAGTCCACCTCTTGCCGGGTGCTACCCGGGCGAACCATTCTCTAAGAACTGAGCAATAATCTGCGATCTGTGATGGTTGTCACCGGCTACTATGATGAGTTGCTAGAACCCACACGGTGACAACAAGCCTGGACTAGTCGCTCTCGCACCCTCGCTATTATAAGTTACCCCAAACCCAATGTCTGTGGTGTTACCGTCAAGTTAGGAATCATTTATCTAGAGTTACACATTTTTACGTAACTGTTCAAAAAAATCAAGCTTCGACGATACTGTGCAGATTGTCAAGACTAGTTAACTGTTCAATCGATCAATTGCTAGTGAAATGAAACTAATTTTAGCATGCATTTGTTTTTAAATTAAAGCCCATGGCAAGATTACGAAGAGATACCCATTTGTCTTGTAGTGAAAGGCCTGTTTTGATCAGCGGTAGGGGTACCTGGTTCACATATGTTACATGGCAAGTTAGCCATACAACTAATAATAAAACTTTATAGGATAAAATATAAATAAGTTATTAACTTACTTATATAACTTACTAACTTAACTATTTAATAAATATAGCTTACTTATAATAAAACTTTATAACTAAGTTGATAAATGTAACTTTTTATTTTATTATAAACTAATTCTTTAGAAACTTAGCTTGAAAAACTAATATAGGTTATAAAATATTAACTTATAATTAACTTATAAAATAACTTTATATCAAAAAATTATATTAACTTAACTTATTAACTAATTAACTAACATAACCAACATATAAATGGGTAAAAGGGATCTAGGGTGCCTCCTTAGATTCAATCTAAGGAGGCGCCCACATTTTCCACCATCTCCCACAATAGTTTTTGGAATTTTTTTTCATGGGTTTGTTGTTCACCTCATGGATGATCAACATACCAAATTTCAAGGGATTCCAATCCTTTTTGAGCCCTCATCTACCCCTTGCAACTTCAACGGTATGAAAACGTGCTTAAAACCCCATGAAGTTGCAAGGGGTAGATGAGGGCTCAAAAAGTATTGGAATCCCTTGAAATTTGGTATGTTGATCATCAATGAGGTGAATAACAAACCCTTGAAAAAAATTTCAAAAATAAGTGTGGAAGATGTGAGAAAATAGGGGCGCCTCCTTAACATGTATATATATATACATATATGTATATATATACATATATGTATATATATACATACATACATACATACATATATATATATATATATATATATATATAGTTGGGCGATGGCGCATGTGCTATCGCCCCGCTTTATAAACATCCTTCTTCCATCCTAGAGTCATGTACTTTTTTCTGAGATTCAGTAAAGACGCAAAGCATATTCTCCACACACACACATACACACATATATATAACTTAACTTATATAAATATTACATATCCCTTTCTTTATTGTGTTGTCTTATCTTTCCCCTTTCTTTTTTATTTCTTTTTTTTTGCTTCTCTTTGCAGCAGGGGAGGGGGATCAAGAGAATGCGGCGTAGGGGCGGCTGGTCGGCGCAAGGGGCGGTGCAAGGGGGCTGGGGGCGGCTTCAAAGGGGGCTGGGCGGCGTAAGGGGGCTTTGGGACGGTGCAAGGGGGCATGTCGGGTAGCAAAGGGGGCTGCGTGTGGCGCTGCGCAAGGGGGCCGGCGGCCTGGAGGCTAGGGCAACGCGGCGGTATGCTTCGGGGTCGGGCACGGCCAGGCGACGGCGGGCGCACGCGAGGCTAGTTGGGTGGCGGCCTGAGGAGTTGGGGCACAACGATTCGAGGTGGGGGAAGAGGAAGAACGAAAATGGGTTGAATTGGGGTGGAATTTGGGCATTTCAGGTTCAATTTCACGATTTGGGCTTCAATTTTGCTGTTTTCTTATTCAATTTCAGAATTGGTTTTGGTTTGGAGATTTGTTTTGGGATGAAGTAATGTGTTTGATTTGGGTTGCAGGATTTTGGGTTGGTTAATGTGTTTGCTGTTGGGTTGAAGGAGGTGGAATGATGTCGATGGTGTTATTGTTTGCAGGAAGCTTGAACAAAAATGGGGATGATGATGTGCCTGAGGATGAAAGGGAGAGGGGTTTGATTAAATAAGTGTAAACATATAATACTGTAATTATGAGAGTATTTAATGAAAGTGGGTGAGATTTTGACTAACATTTTAGGGGAATGAACTTAATGTATTTGGGGGAGGTATCGGGCTGTGGGACGAGAAAAACGTGGAAGGGGTGTGTTGGGAAATAGGTTAGTTAATAATAAGAGGTAATTAATAATAGTAAACGTAATTTGGTAATAAGCTAAATTAAGTAGTTAAGCTATGGTAAAAATTTCTTAAAACAAGTCGTGATCACGTCAACACGTAGAAAAGAAAACGCTCGGATAGAAACACTCGAACAACTACAGTAAATACGTGCAATCAAAGATGCATAAAAATTCAAGTCGTTACATCCTACCCTCCTTAGAATAATTCTGTCTTCGAAATTCTCTACAGGGCTGGGAAAAGGTAGGGGTAGCGTTCTCGCATCTCGTCCTCTCGCTCCCATGTAGATTCACCAGGTGAGTCGCGACGCCACATAACCCTGACTAGATCTATAGTCCTGCTCCTGAAGACTTTCTGGCGTCGATCTAGGATCTCCACTGGTTGCTGCTCATATGTCAAGTCCGGACGGACTGCGCTCTCCGAATAGGCCACGACATGACTAGGGTTGCTCACACAGCGACGCAACTGCGAGATGTGGAACACATTGTGCACTCCCTCTATGGCAGGGGCAATGCAAGCTTGTAGGTCACTTCACCTAATATCAAAAGGCCCAATGAATCGAGGACTAAGATTTCCTCTCTGACCAAAGCAAATCAATCATCGGTTGGGCGAGATCTTCAGAAAAACATGATCACCGGGCTGAAACTCCAGATGTCGACGTTTCGCATCTACCCAATGCTTGTACCTGTCCTGAGCTAGTTGCAGCTTCTCTCTGATGGTCCGAACCACATCCATGGCTTCTGTGATTAGCTCAAGACCCACCAACTCTCGATCTCCTACCTCATTCCAGCTCAAGGGGGATCAGCACTTCCTCCCATACAGTGCCGCAAAAGATGCCATACCGATGCTAGACTGGTAGCTGTTGTTGTATGCAAACTTCGCCAAATGGAGATGGTCTTCCCATGATCCTTTAAAGTCCAGCATACATGCCGACAACATGTCTTCCAGTATCTGTATAGTACGCTCTGACTGACCATCTGTCTGTGGATGGTAAGCTATACTAAAACTCAAGTGGGTTCCCAAGCTCTCCTGAAGGCTCCTCCAGAAACGAGATGTGAACCTGGTGTCTCTGTCCGAGACAATGCTGGTAGGAACTCCATGCAGCTTCACAATCTCATCCATGTACTTCTTAGCCAACACTTCTATAGACTGGCCTACTCTGAAAGGAATGAAGTGCGCTGTCTTGGTCAATCGATCTATAATCACCCAGACAGCGTCAGTCTGCTTCGTACTCTTGGGTAGTCCAGTCACGAAGTGCATCGTGATATGCTGCCATTTCCACTCCGGAATGGGCAAAGGCTGTAATAGGCCGACAGTCCTCTGATGTTTAGCCTTCACCTGCTGGCATACAATACACTTTGCTACGCTCCGTGCGATGCTTCTCTTCATGCCATGCCACCAGTAATGTTGTCGCAGATCCTGATACATCTTGGAACCCCCAGGATGTATAGAGTAAGGAGAGCTGTGAGCTTCCTCCAACAGATCCTCTTTAATGGCGTCGAACGGTATACAGATCATGTCCTCAAACCTCAAGGATCCATCTGCATGAATCTTAAACTCTGGCCTCTGACCTGCTATCACCAGATCTTTGATCTTTCGCAGCTTCGCATCGTCCATCTGAGTAGACTTGATCCTCTCTACCTAAGTCGATTGGATATGCATTTCCATCAAAGATGCAGTCATTTCTGGTAGAATCACTTCTATACCCATGTCCCGGATCTCTTGCTGCAACCTTCATTGAGTCGTAAGGGTCATCACCGCTGGTAGACGACTCAATGCATCAGTTACGACATTGACTTTTCCAGGATGGTACTGAAGATCAATGTCATAATCCGCCATGTGCTCTATCCATCGTCTCTGACGCATGTTGAGCTCCTTCTGAGTGAAGAGATACTTGACACTCTTATGATCAGAGAACACTTTCACGTGCTCTCCCAACAGAAAATGCCTCCAAATCTTCAATGCAAAAATCACTGCTGCCAACTCAAGATAATGCGTGGGGTAGTTCTTCTCATGGATCTTCATTTGCCTAGATGCATATGCTACGACTCGACCATGCTGATGTAGCACGCATCCAAGTCCCTTACCAGATGCATCATAGAAGACTTTGAATCCTCCTGATCGTTCTGAAATGATCAAAATAGGTGTAGTTGTCAACCTCTTCTTCAACTCCTTAAAAGCATCCTCACATGCTTTTGACCAAACAAACACCACATCCTTTTTCGTCAATCACGTCATGGCTCTTGTGATCTTCGAGAAGTCTTTAATGAACCTCCGGTAGTAGCCAGCGAGTCCCAAGAAGCTTTGAATTTCGGTCACCGTTCGAGGGACTGGCCAGCTTTGAACAGCGGCTACTTTTTCAGGATCAACAACAATCCCTTCTCCGGACACTACGTGGCCTAGAAACGCCACCTCGTTCAGCCAGAACTCGCACTTGCTAAGTTTGTCATAAAGCTGGTGTCTTCTCAGGGTCTCAAGAACCTTCTTGAGATGCTCTGCAAGCTCCACCGCATTCTTCGAGTAGATGAGAATGTCGTCGATGTAGACTACTACGAACTTGTCCAAGTATTCATACAATACTTGGTTTATGAGACTCATAAATACCGCGGGTGCATTGGTCACACCAAACGGCATTACTAAGTACTCATAATGTCTGTATCTGGTCCTGAATGCAGTCTTGGGAACATCTTCGTCTTTCACCTTCACTTGATGGTACCCTATCTTCAGATCCAGCTTCGAATAGATGCTTGACCCCCCGAGTTGATCGAAAAGATCTTAGATGCGCTGCAGAGAGTACTTGTTCTTTACGGTACTTTGTTCAGCTCGCGGTAGTCGACGCACATATGTAGGGATCCGTCTTTCTTCTTCACCAGTAATATAGGAGATCCCCAGGGAGATACACTGGGTCGTATCCATCCCTTCTTTAGAAGCTCATCTAGTTGGGTCCACAATTCTTCTAGCTCAGATGGTGCTAAACGATATAGTTCCATGGACTTTGGTTGAGCTCCTGGCATTAGTTCAATGGAAAATGTGAGGGTGCGATCCGGAGGCAAACCTATAACGTCATCTGAAAACACATCCAAGAACTCTCGTACCACCTCTGGTATATCAGGTTCAGCTTCCATTGCAGCTGCTACTCCAATGTGCCTAGTAATCTGCTTCCACTAATGAACTCGAACTTTGGATGTTCAGGGATCTCGAAAACTACCTTCCTTTGACAACAGTCGATGGTGGCATAGAAAGTTCCCAACCAATCCATCCCTAATACATCATCAAAGTTTGGGATATCTATCATCATGAAGTCAGGGAACAATGCTTCCCACAAATCACTACATGGCATTGAGGATACCCACGTGTTGACTTTATTACTCCGCCACCCGTGTTGACGTTCCAACCGGATGCTAAAGGTTTGACATGAATGGTGTGGGTGCGAACGAATCGACTCGCTAGAAAGCAGTGTGATGCTCCCGAGTCGAACAAGGAAAGGGCGGGTTTTCCAGCTACTAGTATGACACCTAGGTTACAAACACTAATCTAAGCAACCAATGCTAATAAAAGAAATGAATTACGAATTATGCCAGAAATATACCTGTGATCACTTCTCCGATAGCCTCGGCCTCTTCAACGGTCATGGTGTAAGCCTGGCGTTTCAGTGGTGGTTACTGCCTTGCTTGCTGAAACATCCTCTACTGTGGAGGTAGAGGTGGACGCCGTGGTGTGTTCCCAGTCGGAGCAGCACAAGGAGCTGGAGCTGGAGCTGGAGCTGGAGCTGGAGCACGTGTCTTATGATGCATGCAATTCCTAGCCATATGTCCAGACTCTCCACAAACCAGACAAAGGCATAAAAATCCTCGACACTCAAACTTGATGTGTCCAGGCTTCCCACAAAAGTGGCAGACTGGGAGGGCTTGCTGTTGTTGTCTTGACCTCTTAAACTGAGTCTACTGAATAGGACGGTGCATCTGTGGCCGTCTACTTGCCCAGTATGGGTCGATGGGGGCCTCGCAGGTGCTGTTAGCCTAAGCTCTTCCTTCGCTTCCTCTTCGACCATCTCATGATTACGAGCAATGGTCAGAACTGCAGCATGTGTGGTTAGATTAGCAGTAACCATCTTCCTCCAAATCTCAATGTTGAACCCCTGCAGGAATTGCTGGGCTCGAGTCAATGGATCTACAACCATCTCTGGGGCAAACTTGCTGAGCCTAGAGAACTCAACGTCATATTGGTCCACTGTCATCGAGCCCTGCTTCATGTTGATGAACTTCTTTCTCATCGTGATCTTTGCCTGTGGCGGGAAGTACTGAGCGTTGAATGTTCTGGTGAAGACATCCCACGAAATCGGTAATCCCAAGCGGTCTTCTACCACATGCCACCAGTCTCGAGCACCATCAGTCAATTGCCTCTTGGTGGTAGCCATCCATGTTTCTTCTCGAATCTGAGATGCCCTCAGATCATAAGTGATGCTCCTGAGCCATTATTCCACTTGGAAATGATTCTCAGTCCCAGCGAAAGTCTTCGGGTTCATCGCTCGAAAGTGGTAAGCATACAAAAAGCATATCATTTGATAAAAATATCCATATATTCAATAAAATGAAGAAAATAACATCGAGCTCAGAAAAATAGCAAAAAATGTCCTTTGTAACCAAGAGATCGCCATCTTCAACGTAAAAATAAGACAAGACAAAATTAGGCTATAAAGATCCTATCATTTAATATAAAGATACATATCTTACAGAAAATATAGAAAATAGTCGGTAGATCAGAAAAATCTGCAAAAATGTCCGTTGGAACCGGGAGATCGCCATCTTCATCTGAAAAATAAGAGAAGACAAAATAAGGCCAAACATAATATATCATTTAATAAAAAGAAACATATCTTCCAGAAAATGTTGAAAATAGCCCCGAGATGAGAGGAATCTACAAAAATATCCTTTAGAGCCGAGAGATCGCCATCTTCAACTTAAAAATAAGGGAAGACAAACTTATACTATTAAAATTATATCATTTAATAAAACGATTCATATTATACAGAAAATATAGAAAACAGGACGGAGCTCAGAAAAATCTGTAAAAATGTCTATTAGAACCGAGAGATCGCCAGCTTCAAAGAAAAAATAAATGAAGACAAAATTAGAAAAAAATCATATCATTTAATAAAAAGATCCACATACTTCCTGAATATGTAGAAAAATCACCCTGAGTTCAGAAAAATCCGCAAAAAATGTCTGTTGGAACGGCAGATCACCATACTTAACTTTAAAATAAGCGAAGACAAAATTACGCTACAAAATTATAATAAAAAGATCCATATCTTCAGTAAAATGTAGAGAATAGATCCGTTCTCAGAAAAATCCACAAAAATATCTGTTGGAATCAGGAGTTCGCCATCTTTAACAGAAGAAGACAAAATTTGGCCAAAAAAACTATCATTAATAAAATGATACACATATTTTAGAAAATGTAGAACATAGCCCAGATCTCAGAAAAATACGCAAAAATGTTAGTTGGAACTGGGAGATCACCATCTTCTACTGAAAAACAAGGGAAGAAAAATTAGGCTATAAAAATCATATCATTTACTAAAAATATTCATATCTAACAGAAAATGTTGAAAAATAACATGTATCTAATATAAATCTGTAAAAATCTCTATTGGAGCCGGGAGTTTGCCATCTTCAACAAAAAAATAACAAAAGACAAAATTAGGCCATAAAAATCATATCTTTAATATAAAGATTCATATCTTAAAGAAATTGTAGAAAATAGCTTGTAGTTCAGAAAAATCTGCAAAAATTTTAGTTGGAATCAGGAGATCGACATTTTCAACTAAAAAAATAAGAGAAGACAAAATTAGGCAATAAAATCATATCATTTAATAAAAGATACATATCTTCAATAAACTGTAGAAAATAGTCCCGAGCTCAGAAAAATCCGTAAAAATGTCCATTTGAACCGGGAGATCGCCATCTTCAATAAAAAATAAGAGAAGTCAAAATAAGCCCAAAAATCATATCATTTAATAAAATGATCCATAACTTTTAAAAATGTAGAAAATAGCCTAGATCTAGGAAAAATCCGCAAAAATTTCTGTTGGAACCGGAAGATCGCCTTCTTTAACTGAAAAATAAGACAAGACAAAATTAGACTATAAAAATTATATTCTTTAATATAAAGATCCGAGTCTTACAGAAAATTTAGAAACTTGCCCTGAACTAAGAAAAATCCGCAAAAAGGTCCGTTGGAACCAGGAGATCGTCATATCCAACGAAAACAATATGAGAAAACAAAATTAGGCCTAAAAATCATGTTATGTAATAAAAATATTCATATCCTCCAGAAAATATAGAAAATAAGCTCAGGGTCAGAAAAATCAGCAAAAATATCCGTTAGAAACAGGAGATCGTCATATGAAACTGAAAAATAAGAGAAAACAAACTTAGGCTATAAAAATCACATCATTCAATAAAAAGATCCATATCTGCCATAAAATATAGAAAATAGCCTCCAGCTCAGAAAAATCCGCAAAAATGTCCATTGGAACTGGGAGATCGCCATCTTTAACTGAAAAATAAGGCAATACAAACTTAGGCTATAAAAATCATATCATTTAATAAAAAGAGCCAAATGTTCCATAAAATGTAGAAAATAGCTCGAAACTCAGAAAAATCCGCAAAAATGTTCGTTGGAATCAGGAGATCGCCATCTTCAACTGAAAAATAAGAGAAGAAAAAATTAGGCCAAAAATCATATCCTTTAATAAATAAAGATGTGTATCTTTCCTAAAATATAGAAAATAGACTAGAGCTATGAAAAACCCGTAAAAATGTTTATTGGAACCATGAGATCGCCATCTTCACCTGAAAAAAGAGATACAAAATTAGGCCAAAAAATCATATCATTTAATAACAAAATACATATCTTACAAAAATGTAGAAAATAGTCCAAGCAAAGAAAAACTGCAAAAATTTCAGTTGGAACCGGTAGATCGCCACCTTCACCTGGAAAAAAATAAGAGAAGATAAACTTAGGCCAAAAATCTCTATTTTAATAAAAGAACCATTTCTTCCAGAAAATTTAGAAAATAGCATAGAGGTCAGAATAATCTGCAAAAATGTCTATTAGAAACCGAGAGATCGCCATCTTCAATTTAAAAATAAGATAAGACAAAATTAGGCCAAAAATCATATCATTTAATAAAAAGATCCATAAATTTCCGAAAAATGTAGAAAAATAACATAGATCTCAGAAAAATCCGCAAAAATGTCCGTTGAAATCGGGTGATCGCCATCTTTAATTTAAAAAATAAGAGAAGGAAAATGTAGGATATAAAATTCATATCATTTAATAAAAAATCCATATCTTTTCTAAAATGTAGAAAATAGCTAGGAGCTCAAAAAATCCCCAAAATGTCTATTGGAAACGGAAGATCGACATCTTCAACTGAAAAATAAGAGAAAACAAAATTAGGCCAAAAATCATATCATTTAATAAAAATATCCATATCTTCTAGAGAATTTTGAAATAGCCCCGAGGTCAGAAAAATTCGCAAAAAATGTCCGTTGGAACCGGAAGGTCGCCATCTTCAACTGAAAAATCAGAGAAGACAAACTTAGTCTATAAAATAATTTCATTCAATAAAAAGATCCATATCTTCACTGAACTGTAGAAAATAGTTCCGAGCTCAGAATAATCCGCAAAAGTATCTGTTGGAACCAGGAGATCGACATCTTCTACTGAAAAATAAGTGAAGACAAAATTAGGCTAAAAAATCATATCATTTTATATAAAGATTCATTCCTTACAGAAAATTTAGAAAATAGTCCGGAGCGTAGAAAAATCCCTAAAACTATCCGTAAAAAATGAGATGACAAAATTAGGCCAAAAAATCATATCATTTAATAAAAAGATCCATAACTTCCCTAAAATGTATAAAAATAGCCACGTGCTCTGAAAAATCAACAAAAATGTCCGTTGGACCTGACAGATCGTCATTTTCAATGAAAAGAAATATGAGAATACAAAAATTGTCTATAAAAATCATATCAATTAATATAATGGTTCATATCTTACAGAAAATGTCGAAAATATCCTGGAGCTCAGAAAAATCTGGAAAAATGTTTGTTGGAACCGAGAGATCCCCATTTTGAACTGGAAAATAAGAGAAGAGAAAATGAGGGAACAAAAATCATATCAATTAATACAAAGATCCTTATCTTCCAGAAAAAAGAAAATAGCCACGGGCTTAGAAAAGTACGCAAAAAATTTCCGTTAGAACCGGAAGATCGCCATCTTCAACTGAAAAGTAAGCGAAGATAAAACTAGGCTATATATTCATAGAAATCAATATAAAGATCCGTATCTTACAGAAAATGTGGAAAATTGCCCTGCGCTTAGAAAAATCCGCAAAATTTTTTTTAGAACCGTAAGATCTCTATCTTTAACGAATAAAATAAGAGACGACAAAATTAGTCCAAAAATCATATCATTCAATAAAAAGATACATATCTTCCAGAAAATGCAGAAAATAGCTCAGACATCAGAAAAATAAATGTCAGTTGGAACCAGGAGATTGCCATATTCAACTGAAAAAAATAGGGAAATACAAACTAAGGCTATAAAAATCATATCATTTAATTAAAAGATACATATTTCCATAAAATTTAGAAAACAGCCCCGAGATTAAAAAAACCTGCAAAAAATTCCGTTGGAAACGATATATCATCACCTTCAACTGAAAAATAAGAGAAGACAAACTTAGTCTATAAAAATCATATCATTTAATAAAATGAACCACATTATCAATAAATTATAGAAAATATTTACAAGCTCAAAAAAATCTTTAAAAATGTTTGTTAGAACCGGGAGTTCACCATCGTCAAAAAAAATTAAGAGAAGACAAAATTGGGCCAAAAATAATATCATTTAATAAAGATCCATAATAACCAAAAATGTAGAAAAATAGTTCCGAGCTCAGAAAAATCCGCAAAAATGTCCGTTGGAACTGGGAGATCGCCATGTTCAACTGAAAAATAATAGAAGACAAAATTAGGCTACAAACTCAGATTATTTAATAAAGAGATCCATATCTTCTATAAAATGTCCGTTGGAATTGGGAGATCACCATTTTCAATTAAAAAAATAAGAGAAGACAAAAATTGGACTTAAAATCATATCCTTTTTAAAAAGATCCATATTTTTCAGAAAATATCGAAAATAGCCCGTAGCTAGAAAAATATGCAAAAATATCCGTTGGAACCATGATTTTGCCATCTGTAATATGAAAATAAGGGAAGAAAAAATTTGGTCAAAAAATCATATCATTTAATAAAACGATCCATATCTTCCAGAAACTGTGGAAATTAGACTGGAGCTGAGAAAAATCCACAAAAATGTACATTGAAATCGTGAGATCGCCAACTTCAACTGAAAAATTAGAGAAGAAAAAATCACCCCAAAAATCAAATCATTTAATAAAAAATCTATCTGTCAGAAAATGCAGAAAATAACCACGAGCTCAGAAAAATCCACAAAAATGTTCGTTGGAACCGGGAGATCGCCATCTTCAACTTAAAAATAAGAGAATGCAAAATTAGGCTATAAAAATTATATCATTTACTAAAAAGATTCATATCTTACAAAAATTTTAGAAAATGGCCCATAGTTCAGGAAAATCATCAAAAATGCCTGTTGGAACCGGGAGATCGCAATCTTCAAATGAAAAATAAGAGAAGACAAAATTAGGCCAAAAAATCTTATCATTTAATCAAAAGATCCATATCTTCCAAAAATGTATAAAAAATCTACAAAAATGTCCATTAGAACCGCGAGATCATGATCATCAACTGAAAAGAATAAGAGAAGACAAATTTATGCTATAAAAATCATATCATTTAATGAAATGATCCATTTCTTAAATAAAATGAAGAAAATAGCTCCGAGCACAAAAAATCCACCAAAATGTTCGTTAGAACCAAGCGATCGCTATCTTCAATTGAAAAATAAGAGAAAACAAAATTATGCCAAAAATCATATCATTTAATAAAAATATCAATGTCTTTCAGAAAATAGAGAAAATAGTCTCGCGGTTAGAAAAATCTGCAAAATTTTTTGATGGAACTGGGAGATCGCCTTGTTCAATTGAAAAATAAGAGAAGACAAACTTGGTCTATGAAAATCAAATAATTTAATAAAAATATCCATAAAATGTATGTTGCAACTGGGAGATCGACATCTTCAATTGAAAAATAAAAGAAGATAAACTGATGCTATAATAATCATATCATTTAATAAAGGATTCATTTCTCCAATAAAATGTAGAAAATAGCCCCGAGATCAGAAAAATTCCTAAAAATGTCTACTGGAACCGGGAGATCGCCATCTTCAACAGAAAAATAAAAGAAGACAAAATTAGGCTATAAAATTCTTAAGATTTAAGATAAATATTCATATCTTACAGAAAATGTAGGAGCTCAGAAAAATCCTGCAAAATGTCTGTTGAAACGGGAGATCGCCATCTTTAGCGAAAAAATAAGAGAAGACAAAATTCGGGCAAAAATTCATATCATTTAATAAAAAGATCCATATCTTCGAATAATGAAGAAAAATAGACCCGAGCTAAGAAAAATCGGCAAAAATTTTCGTTGGAATCGAAAGATCGACATCTTCAACAAAAAAAATAAGGGAAGACAAAATTAGACTACAAAAAGCATATCATTTGATAAAAAATCCATGTATTTAATAAAATTAAGAAAATAACACTGATCTCAGAAAAATCAGAAAAAATTTCTGTTGTAACCGGGAGATCACCGCCTTCAACTGAAAAATAAAGGAAGACAAAGCTAGCCTATAAAAATCCTATCATTAAATATTAAGATACATATCGTACAGAAAGTATAAAAAATTGCTCGTAGATCAGAAAATCCGCAAAAATATCCGTTGGAACCGTGCCATTACCATCTTCATTTGAAAAATAAGAGCAGACGAAATAAGGCCAAAAATCATATCGTTTAATATAAATAAATAAATATTAAAAATGTAGAAAATCGCTCTGAGGTCAGAAAAATCCGCAAAAACATCCTTCGAAACCGGGAGATCACCATCTTCAACTGAAAAATAAGGGAAGACAAACTAAGGCTATAAAAATCATATCATTTAATTAAAAGATTCGTGTCATACAGATAATGTAGAAAACAGCTCAGAGCTCAGAAAAATCTGTAAAAATATTTATTAGAACCGGGAGATCGCCATCTTCAACAAAAAATAAATGAAGACAAAATTAGGCCAAAAAATCATATCATTTAATAAAAAATCCATCTTACTGAAAATGTAGAAAAATCGCACCGAGTTCAGAAAAATCTGCTAAAATGTCTGTTGGAACCGATAGATGAACATACTTATCTGAAATAAAGATAAGACAAATTTACGCAACAAAAACCATATCATTTAATAAAAAGTTCCATATCTTTAGTAAAAATGTAGAAAATAGTCCTGAGCGAGGAAAATCCACAGAAATGTCTGTTGGAACCAGAAGATCGTCATCTTTAACAGAAAAAATAAGAGAAGATAAAATTAGGCCAAGAAATCATATCCTTTAATAAAAATATCCATATTTTTCATAAAATATAGAAAATAGCTCAGATTTCAGTAAAATCTGCAAAAATTTCTGTTGGAACCGGAAGATTGTCATCTTTAACAGAAAAATATCAGAAAAAAAAATTAGGTTATAAAAATTATATCATTTAATATAAAGATCCATATCTCACAAAAATGTAGAAAATTGCAAGGAGCTCAAAAAATTCGCAAAAAGGACCATTGGAACCGGGAGATCACAATATTCAACGAAAAAAATAAGAAAAGAAAAAATTAGGTAATAAAAATCATATCATTTAATAAAAAGCTATATATCTTTAATAAACTTTAAAAAATAGCCACTGGCACTGAAAAATAATCAAAAATATTTGTTGGAATCGGGAGATCGCCATCTATAACTTTAAAAATAAGAGAATACAAAATTAGGCCAAAAATCTTATCATTAAATAAAAAGATCCGTATCTTCTCGAAAATTTATAAAAATTGCCCCGAACTCAGAAAAATACGTTATAATGTCCGTTGGAACCGGGAGCTCACCATCTTCTACTAAAAATAAGAGAAAACAAAATTAGGCTATAAAAATCATATCATTTAATATAAAGATTCATATCCTTGAAAAAAATGTAGAAAATAGCATGTAACTTAGAACAATTTGCAAAAATGTCTGTTAGAAGCGAGAGTTTGCCATCTTCAACGGAAAAAAATAAGAGAAGACAACATAAAAATCATATCATTTAATATAAATATTCATATCTTACAGAAAAGTAGAAAATAGAGCAGTTCAGAAAAATTCGCAAAAATTTCTTGTTGGAACCGGAAGATCGACATTTTGAACTAAAAAAATAAGAGAAGACAAAATTAGGCGATAAAAATCATATCATTTAATAAAAAGACACATATCTTCAATAAACTGTAAAAAGTAGTCCCGAGCTCAGAAAAATTAGCAAAAATATCATTTGGAACCTGGATATCGCCATCTTCAACAAAAAAAATAAGAGAAGACGAAATAAGGAAAACAAATCATATGATTTATTAAATGATCCATATTTTTTAGAAAATGCAGAAAATAGCCCAGATCTCAGAAAAATCCGCAAAAATTTCTGTTGGAACCGAAGATCGTCATCTTCAACTGAGAAATAAGAGAAGACAAAATTAGGCTATAAAAATTATACCATTTAATATAAATATCCATGGCTTACAGAGAATGTGAATATTGTTTAGAGCTAAGAAAAATTTGCAAAAGGTCCGTTGGAACCGGGAGATCGCTATAGAGAAGACAAAATTATGCCCAAAAATCACATTATTTAATAAAAGATCCACATCTTCTGGAAAAAATAGAAAATAGGCTCGAGGTCAGAAAAATCCGAAAAAATGTCTGTTGGAACCGGGAGATCTCCATCTTCAACTAAAAAATAAGAGAAGACAAAATTAGGCTATAAAATTATCAATTGATTAAAAGATCCATATCCTCAATTAACAGTATAAAATAGCCCTGAGCTCAGAAAAAACTGCTAAAATGTCGGTTGAAAACAGGAGTTCTCCATCTTTAACTGAAAAGTAAGAGATGACAAACTTAGGCTATAAAAATCATATCATTTAATAATATTAAATGATCCATATCTTACATAAAATATAGAAAATAGCACCTAGCTCAGAAAAATCTGCAAAAATGTCTGTTGGAACAGGGAGATCGACATCTTCAACTGAAAAATAAGACAAGACAAACCTCGGCTATAAAAATCATATCATTTAATAGAAAGAGCCATATGTTCCATAAATGTAGAAAATAGCTTGAAGCACAGAAAAATCAGCAAAAATGTCCAATGGAACCGGAAGATCGACATCTTCAACTGAAAAATAAGAGAAGACAAAATCAGGCCAAAAATCATATCCTTTAATAAAAAGATTTACATCTTTCATAAAATATAGAAGATAGCCCGGAGCTATGAAAAATCTGTAAAAATGTCCGTTGGAATCGGGAAATTGACATCTTCAATAGAAAAAGGAGAAGACAAATTT